>NW_026492820.1:12500-20706 GCF_026875155.1 Cherax quadricarinatus
GGTCACTGCCCCCAACTACGTATCACAGCTTGGTTAAATCCGGACTGGAGAAGGGAAATAGTTGAGTTTACTTTTCGATTTTCTGAATTTTTCTGATGAAATGATGAATAGTCGTGCAAAGGATGTTGATAAAATGTTCTACAGTGTGTCCGCGGGACTTGAGCTTCGTGGGGTTATTATACCTTTTCCCCCCAAATCTCCAACCGAGTAACTTTTTTTCGACGAGTAAGTTGGAACTGGGCCACAATTAGAAACCAAAACACATCTAAAAATAATTTTCTATTTATTCAAACAAGAGAAAGTTAGACTAATGATTGCATTTTGGTTTTTACACGTATTTTTACTCCTCTCAGATGTAATTTGTTTTAAAAACCAAAAAAAATAAATATTTTAATCTTTCCAATAAATGTTTAACCCCCCATTAATATTGCATAAACCTTCATAAAATAAAAATGTTAAATTTTCTATTTTTTTTGTCTTTTATTCCAACAGATCAACCATTTATCACAGTACACCCATCAACACCCGACTCCACACTACCCCCCTTTACAGGCGTTTTCCCCATACAAAACCCAAAAACTCTAAACCCCCCCCCCACAAAAACAACACCCAAAAAACCCCCACCCTCACACAACAACCCCACTCCCCAAAACACCACCCCCAACAAAACCCCCAAACAAACAACACCCTAAACCAACAACCCCCACTCAACACCACCCACCAACACAACCACCCAACCCCCAAACACAACACCACCACTCAACAAAACCAATCAACACAACCCCCCAACTCAACACAAACCCCACTAAACCCCAAACCCCCAAAATCAAAAAACAACCCCCACTAAACACAACAACCAAAAAAACCACCCCACTAACACAAAAACCCACAACCAACAACCACCATAAAAAAACAACCACCACCAACTCAAACAAAAACCCCAATCAACAAACAACCCCACCAAACACAAAAACCCCCAAATCAAACAAAAACCCCCAAACCAAACAAAAACCACC
Organism: Cherax quadricarinatus; assembly: GCF_026875155.1. Classification (NCBI taxonomy): domain Eukaryota; kingdom Metazoa; phylum Arthropoda; class Malacostraca; order Decapoda; family Parastacidae; genus Cherax; species Cherax quadricarinatus. Next base: position 13,517 of record NW_026492820.1, read on the forward strand.
CCAACAAAAACAACCCCATCAACACAAAAACCCCCAAACCAAAAACCCACTAACCAACCACCCCACCACCCAAAAACCCAACCCACCCCAAAAAACCAACCCCACCAAACAAAACCCCCACCCCACCCCCCACCCCCAAACCAAAACCCACCACCAAAACCCCCCACCCAAAAACCCACCCCAAACACCAACACCCCCAACACAACACCAACCCACACCCACTTCCATAACCCCCCCCAAAAACCACCACAAAAACCCCACACAACCCCACCCCCCAAAACCAAAACACCCCCCCCCCCCACCAAAACCCCCCCCCAAACCCCACCCACCCCATAAAAAACCCCCCCAAAAACCCCACCACCACTCAAACAAACCCCCCCACCCCACACCCCAACCCCAAACCCCCCAAAACCAACACCCCAACCACCCCCCCTAAACACCCTTTCCCATCACCACCCCCTACCACCAACACAACCACCCCCATAACAACCCACACCCCAAAACCCCAACCCCCTAAACACCATCCCATCAACCACCACTAAACCAACAAACCACCACCCCCAACCCAAAACCCCCACCACTAAAACACAACCACCATAACACAACCCCCCCCACTAAACACACCACTCCCACCACACAAACAACCATCAACCAACCACACCATAACAAAAACCACCCCATCAAAAACACACCCCCCAAAATCCCCATCCCCACAACACAACCCCCACCCCCCCCAACAAACCCACCACCCTCAAACAACCCCCCCCAAACCCCCCATCCCCTAAACACCCCTCCCACTCAAACAACCACACCACTAAACACAACCACCCATCCAAAACCACCCCAAAAAAACCCCATACCCCCAAACAGCACTACCCACTAAAACCCAACAACCACACTCAACACCCCCCTCCCAAATCAACCCCCAATAATCAACACACCCAAAAAAACCACTAACAAAACCCACCCCCCTCAACAAACCCCCCCCCAAACAACAACCACTAAAACACCCCCCACTAACCAACCCCCCACCCCCACTAAACACCACACCCCCAAAACCCCCCATACCATCAACAACCCCTCCCCATCAACACAACCCCAACTAAAAAAACCCACCCCAATAAAACCCATCCACTCAACACACTCACTCCCATCAAAAAAACCCCCCACCATTCAACACAACTCCCCTCAAACACCCACCACAACCCTCCAAAACCCAAACCACTAAACACAACCCCCCACTCAACAAACCAAAACCACTCACAAACCACTACCATCAACAAAACCCCCAATTTCAACAAACCCCATCACTCAACAAACCCCCCCATCACACACCCACAACTAAACAAAACCCACCACAACCACTCAACACAACCACCCCCACTAAAACAACCACCCCAATCAACACACCCACACCATCAACCCCCCCATCCCCTCAACAAAACCACCCCCATTCAAAAACCCACTACCATCAACACCCACCAAATCAAAAAACCACGCCATAAAACAAACATACCATCAAACACCCACTACACAAAAAAAAACCCCCACCATTCACCAAAACCACCCCCCCAAAACACAACCCCCCACTCAACACCCCCCATCCATCAACAAAACCCACATCCCCATTCAACACTACCACCCCCCCTCAACAAACCACCCCACAATTCAACACAACCACCATCAAAAAAACCCTCCCACTCAACACAACACTCCCACTCAAACAACCACTAATACTCAACAAACCACCACCAACTCAACAAAAACCACCACCGCTAAACACAACACCACATCAACACCCACTACTACTCAAACAACCCCCCATCAACACAGCCACCCCCACCAAACAAAACCCACCACCACCAACACCCCATACTACTCAAAAACCCACCCCACCAACACAACCCCCCCATTCAACAAAAAACCCCCCCCATCAACACAACCCCACCACTCCAACAAACCACCACCTTTCAACAAAAACCACCACCACCAACACCCCCCACCACCACCCCAACACAACCCCAAACCATCAAACACCACCCCCATCAACCAACCACCAAGCTAAACACAACCCCCCAATTAACACAATAATAAATAAACAGAACACCTATACCCAAACTAAAGAAACTAGAGAAAGTGCAAAGGTTTTGCAAAAGACTACCCAGAGCTAAGAGGTATGTCCTCGGGAAAGGGTTAAGGAAATACCCTGACACATGGAGGAAGGGAGATGGGGGGGACATGATAACGAATACAAAATATGAGGGGAATTGACAAGGGGGACAAAGAAGGATTTTCAGAGATTGGGGACTAAAAGGGGGCACAGTGGAAGCTAAAGAACAGATGAATCCAGGGATTTTGGAAGATTTCTTCCCACAGAGGTCATAAGTGGAAAAGTTTGGGAAGTGTTAGTGGAGGCAGGATCCTTTCATGCTTTAACAAGGTTGAAAAAGTCACGGTGGGGAGAGTGACCCGAGCGATCAGTGAAGGGGGGGGCCCGGGCTGGACTCGCCCCCGCAAACCCCAACAGGTAGTAACTAGGGAGTACACACACCACACAAAACACAAACCAAAACCCCCCAAACACCACCCACACATACACACACACATACCACAAAACCCCCACCAAACACACACTCCACACCAAAAACATATACAACACACGCCACCACACACCCCACACACACACACAACACAACACACAACACACACTGTTAAATGTAACTGTACACTGTGTTTTTAGGCCCGTACTGGTATGAAGCACCAGTCTGGGAACCCCCACCTGGTCAAGCACGTTTAAAAAGTTAGGAAAGTACAAAGGTTTGCAAAAATTTTGTCCCAGAGTCAGGGGAAAGTCGTACGAGGGAAAAATTGAGGGAAAAACAGCTGACGAACTGGGGACAAAGGGTCAGGGGGAAAACATGTAACGACATACAAAACTGCGGGGGAAGAAAGGTACAGAGATAGGGAAAATTCCAGAGAAGGGGGGAAAAGAAACAAGGGGGCACAACTGGAAATGAAGACTCGACGAGTCCCAGGGAGTTGGGAAGTATTTTTTCAGTCAAGAGTTGTAGGAAGTGGAAAGCCTGCGGTGAAATATGGAGGCAGGAACCAAATGTTTTTAAAAGAGGGAGAAAAGCTGGGAACGAAGGGAAGGACTAGTAGCGTGTTCAGTCCTCAATCTTGTAAATTACGCATGGGGGGACGTGGTTAAAACTGTAGTGAGGTGAGGTAAAGAGGCGGGGGCGGGGGGCAAGTGGTACCTCCTAGTGAAATAGGTCTTCGTCCCAAAGGGGTTTAACAAGTGTTGAAGAATTTTGTAACAAGATCCCCTATGCTGCGTGTCTGACAGTGGATAAAAGGTTTTAAAAACGACAAGTTGAAGATTGAGCATTTGCAGCATTTGGAATCTTTTTTCAGGAAACGTTTTGCCACACGTGGCTTCATCACCAATCAAAGGGGAAGGCTTAGGAGAGGAGGGGTTTGAGGAATCAGTCCTCACCTGGGGTCGATGTGTTCAGTCCATCAATCTTTTAGAATGTACAGCATAGGGCCGAGACGGGGTTATATACTGAGTGAGGTGAGGTGAAGAGGGGGGGGCGGGGTCTATGGGACCATCCACTAGTGAATAGGCCTTCCCTTTCGCTTCCTCTTTGTATTTGACTGATGGAGCCCCTGTGTGGCGAACGTTTCCTGAAAAAAGATTCCCATATGCTGCAAAAGGGCCTCTTAAAATTGTCGGTTTTTCAAACCATTTATCACAAATTTAGGTTGCATAAAAGCATGGTGAAGGGGTTGGATTTTCATATGATTGGAAAGGGTTAAAAAGACCTTTTTTCTTGGTCGAAAATTTAAAATTGGTTGGGCAAATATTTTGTTTGGGGTGGGTTGTAAAGGACCCGCCAGTATGGGGCCAAAAGCTGTCAGTGATCCTATTTTTTTTTTTTTTCTTATGTTTTTATGTAAGAAAACGCGGAAAATTCAAAAAAAATAAAAATGAAGAAAACTAGAACTGAAGAAAATTTTAAAAATAAAGCTTTAAAAAGTTGTTTATGGGGGATGGGGGAAGAAGAAAAGTTTAAATTATTCTCTACGAAAAGAATAGATGTTGACAACGCCCCCGGGCGTCAGGGCAGGAAAAGGACCTTTGGGTTGTATCAGCAAACGTAAAACCCGGGCAAAAAAAGAAAACCCCCAACATTCAACATTGCATTCTTTTTTTAACTAGCGTTCAAATAATTAAGCTCGTGTTCAAACTTGCTGCAGTGCGACCGGATACCGCAAGAATAAAATTATACGAATCATTCTAGGTTAGATATTCTGCCTGATTACTCTGAAGTTAAAATTAACTCATGATTAAGTATTGTATAATGCAAATATCAAATTACATGAAGAGGGCAACGTTTGGTAGCTGGAACTTTTCCCACGTTGCTTAAATATGAAAAATTTAACTCAAATTTTTAGTGTATTGTGGGTAGTCAGAACGAAGCTGAGTATTCATCAGTTTCTCAACCTGATTTACTACCAGCTTCCTTAGTCATATAACTATGAATTTATAAGTGAACATAAAGATGTTGTAAATACTGAAAATTTATTTAAAATAAAAAATTATCTATGAGAGTAAGAAAATGTGCAAAATCTGGGGACTTTTTTGAGACGTTTCGCCATCCAGGGCTTTATCAAAACAAATTCTGGCATAATTAAGAAGTAGAACTATGTAAGAAGTGAGGTAACAGTCCCTCAACCTAGGGGTAGGTGCGAACACCCATGTGTGGGGATTCGAAGCAGAAAAAAGAATCCTGGCGTTATATATAACGTCTTCAAATTTTGTCCCCGGAATTTGATTGTAAAGCCACGGGTGGGAAACGCTAAAAAAATACCAGTTTGCAATGTGTCTTATCTATCTTGTCGGTTTTTATATACCATTTGAACTTTATGGATTTCCCCCCCTCGGGAACTTTAAAGCGGAAGTAGCAGACTTTTGTAAAAAAAGATCTCACTGTAACACAGTTTCACAACTACTTGTAGCTTGGGGGGAAAGAGCTCCTCTGAAAACAAAAAACTCAGCTTCATTCTGGCGGGTGGGGTATTGTAATGTAAATTGACACATGTGCAACTCTTGGGTATCTTATTGGGAAAAAGTTTGCCCCCAGGGCTTCTCATCCATACAAAGGGAATCTTGAAGAACAGGAGGAGAAAGAGGTAATCAGTCCCCCAACCTTGATCGTGTGGGCAGTCCCCTCAATCTTGAATAGTTCAGATTTTTGGGCTGACCCCATCGACTCAAGGTTGAGGGACTGATTACTTCTTTCTCCTCCGTTCTTCAAGATTCTCCTTTTAAAATTGAGACACTTATGCGCTAGGGGAAATTTTTTTCAGGAAAAGTTTCGCCACACAGTCTTCATCAGTCCAAAACAAAGAGGAAGGTAAAACACATATGCAACGTTAGGTAATTTTATTTTGAAACGTTTCGCCTACACATAGGTTCTTCATCGAGTAAGAAAAGTTTATAGAAAAAGATACTTGAAGACGATTTAACATCCATCACCCTTAAAGTTTTGAGGTGGTCAGTCCCTCAGTTGGGAAAAGAGCATTGTTTCAGAAACGGAACAAGCTCTTCTCAGACGGGGGATGACCCCCTCAAAACTTTAAGGGTGATGGACTGATTACATCGTCTTCAAGTATCTTCTGCTTCTATCAACTTTTCTGTACTCGACTGAAGAAGCCTACTGTGTAGGCGAAACGTTTCGAAATAAAGATACCTAACTGTTGCATATGTGTCTTACCTAACAATCTGTCGGTATTTTATACCATTTTAATGTTCATTCACAAAGAGGAAGGCGTAAGGAGAGGAGGAGTATGAGGTAATCAGTCCCTCAGCCTGGAGTCGATGTGTTCAGTCCATCAATCTTGTAGAATGTACAGCATAGGGCCGTAGACGTGGCTTATATACTGTAGTGAGGTGACTTGAAGCAGACGGAGGCGGGATCATAGTGGTATCATCCACTAGTCGAAGTAGGTCTTTGTCCAAAGGTTGAACAAGCGTTGAAGAATTCTTTGTAAGAAGATCCCATGATGCTGCAGTGTCTGAGAGTTGTGATGAATGGTTTGAAAAACCGACAAGTTGAAGATTGAGACACTTATGCAGCATATGGGAATCTTTATTCAGGAAACGTTTCGCCACACGTGGCTTCATCAGTCCAATACAAAGAGGAAGGCGTAAGGAAAAGGGGGAGTAGGGGAAATCATTTCCCTCGGCCTGGAGTCGATGGGGTTCAGTCCATCAATCTTGTAGAATGTACAGCATAGGGCCTTTAGACGTGGCTTATATACTGTAGTGAGGTTACTTGAAGCAGACGGAGGCGGGATCATAGTGGTATCATCCACTAGTCGAAGTAGGTTTTGTCCAAAGGTTGAACAAGCGTTGAAGAATTCTTTGTAAGAAGATCCCATGATGCTGCAGTGTCTGACAGTTGTGGTGAATGGTTTGAAAAACCGACAAGTTGAAGATTGAGACACTTATGCAGCATATGGGAATCTTTATTCAGGAAACGTTTCGCCACACAGTGGCTTCATCAGTCCAATACAAAGAGGAAGGCGTAAGGAGAGGAGGAGTATGAGGTAATCAGTCCCTCAGCCTGGAGTCGATGTGTTCAGTCCATCAATCTGTAGAATGTACGGGCATAGGGCCGTAGACGTGGCTTATATACTGTAGTGAGGTGACTTGAAGCAGACGGAGGCGGGATCATAGTGGTATCATAAGAACATAAGAACATAAGAACATAAGAACGAAGGAACACTGCAGAAGGCCTACTGGCCCATGCGAGGCAGGTCCAAGTCTCCTACCGGCTTAACCCAATGCACCCAACCTAGTCAGGTCAGGTCACATTGACTTAAGGGAGGAACACGGCAACCGACCTGGTAGCACAAGCTATCAGGTCTAACTCACACCCACCCACATCCACTCATGTATTATCCAACCTATTTTTAAAGCTACACAACGTTCTGGCCTCTATAACGGTACTTTGGGGGTTTGTTCCACTCATCCACAACTCTATTACCAAACCAGTACTTTCCTATATCCTTCCTGAAATCTTAATTTTTCCAACTTAAAAACCATTGCTGCGAGTCCTGTCTAGGCTAGATATTTTTTAGCACACATTTAAAATCCCCCTTTATTTATTCCCTTTTTT
>NW_026492825.1:0-10407 GCF_026875155.1 Cherax quadricarinatus
ATTTTTTCTAAACTCTACTCTTCGTCAGAAATGGCAATGCATTTCAATGTAGATAAATGCAAGGTTCTGAACTCGGGAGTGTCCATAACCCCTAGCAATTATAACTTAAATAATGTAGAACTTAGCCATACAGATTGCGAAAGGGACTTCGGGGTTATGGTGAGCAGCAACCTTAAACCAAGACAGTAATGTCAAAGCGTACGTAATAAGGCAAATAGATTACTCGGATTTATATCAGAAGTGTTAACAAAAAGAAGTCCAGAGGTCATACTGCAGCTTTATACATCATTAGTAAGGCCTCACCTAGATTATGCAGCTCAAATCTGGTCTCCAATTGCAGAATGGACATAAATTCAGCTCAGAGTTGCTAAGATGGAGATACGCGATTAACGGGGAGAAAAAGAGGATTCGTAAGTAATCCTCCTGTTGTGAGTCCTCAGGTTAAGAGGGGAGTTTGGTCAGTGGCCGGGCAACAGGGAAACCCAAGCTGAAGATCAAGAAAACGGTTGGAGAGGCAGAAACAACGAGAAACCAAAAGACTACCGTGGAAACTTCCAACCCATTCTCTGTGCTCCCTGACGAATGTGAGTGTTCTACTAGGAATGCCACAACGAGCACCAAAGAAGCTTTGGCAGACGTGAGTGAGACATCCCTAGAAACCCCAACGAAGACCATCGAGAACGTCTTAACGAATTCTACAAGGGGTTTTGAAATGCTACCTGGCTAATGTGAGTCGACTACTCGGAGCAACACGCGGACTACGCCAAGGAAGGTAAAAACATTGTTGTTGTTGGGGATAGCCAGAATTAGGTACATGGATAGGGCATTCTGCTTGAAGGACAGGAGTAGGAGGCAGAGTGTGGTGTTTTCCTGGGGCTGGGAAATGAAGGATATTGTTAGCCGTCTGGATGACATCATGAGAGGTAATGGGAGCAATCCTATTATCTGTCTCAGTGCTGGAGGCAACGATGTTGGCAGACGTAGGAAATGAGGACCTGATTAGCAGGTATAGGTCAGCAATAGAGATAATTAGGAGGAAGGGGGGGAAACCTGTCATATGTGGCATTTTGCCAAGGAGAGGAGTTGGAAATGAATGGTTGTCCAGAGCAATTGGTGTCAATTTCTGGCTGGACAAATACTGTAAGGAAAATGCAGTAACATTCATTGACAATGGGACCTCTTCTATGGCAGAAATGACATGTATGCCAGGGATGGGGTTCACTTATCTAGGGTGTGGGGTGGGAGCACTGGCCAACGCAGTGGAGGGAGCTGTTAGGTCTTTAAACTAGGAATAGTTAGTGGTATGGGTTTTTGCGGGAAAACTGTGAAATCTCAGGGTAGTAATATGAGTACTAGGAGAACTAGTAATAGGCAAATGAGGTGGATATTGGAATGCCAGTGGCACTAATTGACAAGGACAGTAATAGGTTTAGTGGAATAACAGAAAGGAGCAGGAATGGTAAAGAGAAAGGAGGGTCTTTAAGTATATATTACACAAATAGTCGCAGTGCTAGGAATAAGATGGACGAGTTCAGACTAGTTGCTAGTGCAGGTAACATAGATGTATTTTCCATTACTGAGACGTGGTTTAATTCAAAAAGTCGGGACATGCCTGCAGAATGTCACATTCAGGGTTTCAAATTGTTCCAAGTAGATAGAAGCATCAGGAAGGGGGGTGGGGTGGCATTGTATGTCCGAGATCGCTTGAACTGTTGCATAAAAACGGGTATTAAGTCTGAAGTAACACATACAGAGTCTGTTTGGATAGAATTTTCAAAGGGCATGAAAAATTAACTTTAGGTGTGATATACCGTCCCCCAAATTTAGATAGGGACCAAGGGAGACTACTATGGAAGGAAATTGTTAGGGCCACAATGCACGATAATGTAGTAATTCTAGGAGACTTTATCTTTAGTCATATTGATTGGAATTTCTTGACTGGGAATTTAGAATCATACGACTTCTTAGAAGTAGTTCAGGATTGTTTTTTGAAGCAGTTTGTGACAGAACCTACAAGGGGTAATAACCTGCTTGACTTAGTTCTGGCAAACAATGAATCCCTTGTTAATAATTTAGAAGTTTCAGAGGAACTGGGTGCTAGCGACCACAAATCAATTACATTTAGAATTGAATGGAAGTATGATAGTAGGGATAACTCAGTAACAGTCCCAGATTTTCGCTTAGCAGATTACGATGGGCTTAGAGAACACTTATCATCTGTTGACTGGGTTAACGAAGAGAGCTATCAATATGACAGTTTTCTGAACACAATACATGCTTGTAGATGAATGGTTCAGAGAACCGACATGTTGATAAATTAGACACATGTGCAACTCTTGGTTATCTTTATTGAGGAAACGTTTCGCCACACAGTGGCTTCATCAGTCCATACGTAGGAGAAACTTGAAGAACAAGAGGAGAATGAGGTAATCAGTCCCTCAACCTTGAGTCGATGTGTTCAGTCCATCAATCTTGAGTAGAATACGGCAGATGAGCGGAGAAGCAGCTTATAAACCGTATGGCAGGAGAGGTGCAGCAGTCATAGGTGGTGTTACATTTGTTCAATGTGGAAGTAGGTTGTGCCCAAGAATTAGGCAAGCGAAGAATTGCTAAGTATTAAGATCCCAAGAAGTTGCAGTGTCTGACAGGTTTGTAGATGAATGGTTCAGAGAACCGACATGTTGATAAATTAGACACATGTGCAACTCTTGGTTATCTTTATTGAGGAAACGTTTCGCCACACAGTGGCTTCATCAGTCCATACGTAAGTTAAGACACATGTGCAACATCTGGATATCTTTATTGTAGACGTTTCGCCATCCAGTGGCTTTATCAATACAGATTCTGGGCATAATGGAAGACGAAACTTATACAAAAGTGAGGTAATCAGCCCCTCGGCCTTGGATTTATGTTCACAGATCGTGGTGGGGAATTCATCCAGGACCCCATTACACAAGCGCCAACACCGAAAGAACAAAAAGCTAATTATCTGCTACCACAACCGCTTCCTCTACAAACCACAGATTTAATCAAGCCCGTTAGATTCACTTCCCTTGAAACGATTTTTTACGCAGCCAGCCCAAGACCAAAACAATCACTGGTAAAACCCCATACAACAAGCGACAAGAGCGTTTAAAACCCCTAAACCCCTTCTGGAACTTTATAAAAAAAATCGAGGCACAACTCCCCCCAAACAAATTAAACCCACATCACCCCAACAAACACACACTCAGGACCCCAGGTGCTACCAACTCTTCAAAAACTTTGGGGAGAACATTTTTCCCGCTCACCCACCTCACCCAAACGTTATTCAACAATTCAGAACATAGAACACTGGAACATACACAACCAAGAAACAACACCAACAGCCACATAATCTAGACTTTTTTACCCCCCCAGAACTCGACACCTTTCCCCAAACCGACTTAAAAACTCTCCTCCCCCCCTTTCTTCCAAGGCCCCTGGTGCTTCGGGCCTAAACCATATTACCCTGAAACACCTTCCTGACTTATCATTACTGCTACAAAAACCCTCCCATCTCCCTTCCCGGATCTTCCCTTCCCTCTTCAAACGCTATGCTACCCCCTTTCCCAAAACCCCAAAAAAACCCCACTCTGACCCTAGAAACTTGCCCTATCAGCCTCCTCGAAACTTTAGGAAAACTCTTTTAAAAATCACAATCATCGCCTTTGCAGATACTGGAAACAATTCTCTACTTTTTGAGGCCAGTTTTGGGTTCGAACCACAGATCCACACGGAGCCATTAACATCATTTCAAATACATCCACATCAAACAAAACAAAAAAAACGGACAGCCTGGGTTTCAAAAAACTTGAAAAAAAACCCTTTTCATGTTGGCACGAAGGGTCAAGTACAAACTCTCCTAACTTCAACCCCCCTTCCTCTCTAAACTCCTCTGCAACTTCCCAGACGGCCGTACCTGAAATCAAATTCCCAAGGGTGTTTCGCTGACTACTTTTCCACTAAAAGCCCCGGGGTAACCCCCGGGGGTCTTCCCTCCCCACCCTTAATTTTTACACTAAGACATTCCAACACCTGTAACCCCCAATCCCTACCCTAGCCTATGCGACACATTACAAATTTTTCCTCATGCAATATAGATCACTACACACAAACCAAAATGAGGGCGAAAAGGGTACCATCTGGGAACAAAAAATGGAGGATCAAAACCAAAACCAAATCCCCGCTTACAAATTTTTTTACGGAAACGTGATCCTCCCTTACCTGTCGAATCAAACAGCTGACACCCGCACTTATTCCCCATCACACATCTGTCACTGTCCTTGGGGGAATCTTGACTTCTTTTTGTTTACCGGAAAATTCATCAAGGCAGCAATAGCTAGTAAGGCCCGCGGGCCTCTACAAGCTGGGGAAAAATGCCCCTCAACGCACCAAACTATACCCCTACAAAAACCCTAATACGCCCCCTGATAATTACTTCCTCTAGCCCTCTCTCTTGGCAAAAAACAAACTTTCTAAACGGCAGCGGTCCAGAAAAAAGGCGTGCGTGGGTGTTTATGTAGATGGGGGGAGTTCGCCACAAGCGAGTCTCTCCCTGCCCCGTTAGAAATTCCCCGCGTGAATCTGTACTGGAAAAGGCTCATGACAGACAATAGACAAACTTGGGGCACGACATGTACTGGACCCCCTTTTCCTTGCAAAACTTTCGCAACCCACAAAAAAACACAACCTTTTCTACCCCTTGCATGACCCTGCTCCTAACCCTATTTAAAATAACCTTGGACCCGCTGACAGGACCTTAAGACGGTCCATTTTTGCCCACTTTTTTGTTTTAGCATTTTTGGGTTAAGACAGGGCCCAGTTTCACTCCTCTCTAGCCAAAAAAGTCGATGTCCCTTCCTCCTCGTCCCCCATGGAGCCCCCTACAGAAGACCCTGAATTTCTCTTTCAATATCTGTCCCATGATCGCCTTCGCTGCGGGGTTTAAACCCCGGCTCATTTTTACGACTAAAACACTCCTTCCAGCAATTCTTGTCTGCCCCCGTTTTCCCCCCGTCTCCTTTTGGGGATCTTCCCTAAATTTTTCGTTCGTTCGTTCTGGGGTTCAGAACAGTGGCTTTCCCACGGGTCAGTTTGGCCCCCGTTGTTGTTTTAATTATATCAATGACTTGAGAAGGGGAATTTTATGTGATTGAGCAAATTCCCCGTGACACGAAAAAGGGAGGAAAATTTATTCAAAGTAGATTTTTGGGGACTTCAGGAGATTTAGACAAACTTACTTTGGGTCAGAAAAGTGGAGAGCAGTTAAATTAATAAATGAAAGGGTTTCAAGCTCAGGAGGGCCCCAAAACCCCTAAATTATAATTAAATAATGTAGAACTTAACCATACAGTTGAAAAAAAGGACTTGGGGGTTATGGAAGCAGCAACCTTAAACCAAGACGCAAGCCTAAGCGTCGTGTTGTGTACGAATGGTATATAATACGACAAGATGAGAGAGACAATGTGCAACTCGGGGGTATCTTTATTGTAGACGTTTCGCCACCAGGGGCTTTATCAATAAAAATTCTAGGACATAATTTGAAGACTAGAATATGACAAATGAGGTAAAGCCCCCTAAACCCAGGGTGGGTGCGAACAGCCAAACCCTAGTCGTGGAGTTTTGAAGAGAAAAAAAAAATCCCGGCGCTTATATAGTAACGTCAGGGGGAAGCGGAGGGCAAATTCATGGTATGCGGGATTCCCCGGGAATAGGTCCCTTTCCGAAGGGGGGTTAGTGTAGTAAGTAGTCGTGAAAGGGTTTTGAAAGGGCCTCAGAATTAAAATTCCATGATTTGCAGGTTGACAAGTTGTGTACGAATGGTTATAATACCCAAAAGATGAGAGTAAGACAATGGGGCCCCCTTTTTTTTTTAATATATTCAATGATCTTTATGAAGGAATTATGTGATTGAGCAAATTCGCCCATGAACGAAGATAGGTAGGATAATTTATTCAAAGTAGATGTTAGGGAACTTCAGGAATTTTTTACAAAACTTCTCTGGTCAAAAAGTGGCAGATGCAGTTCAATGTAGATAAAAGCGGTTCTGAAGTCGGGGGTGTCCATAACCCTAGCATTATAAGTTAAATTAATTAGAATTTAACCTACAGATTGCGAAAAGGACTTGGGGGGGTTTTGGTAAGCAGAAACCTTTAAAACCCAAAACAGCAAAGCCTAAGCGTACGTAATAAGGCAAAAAGGGGTTATGGGATTTATACAAAAGTGAGGAAAAGGTATGGGGAACCACAAGATGTGAAAAAGACACTATGTACAGTTCAGGACATTTTATTAAAGGAAACGTTTTTGCCACGAGTGGCTTCCTTCAGTCCTAATACAGAGGAAAAAACTCTAATAAAACAAACATATAAATAGTGGTGGGAGTCAGTTGAAGGTGAAGCGTGGGTAGAGGTGGGTACCGAGCAGCAGCAATGGAACTAAGGAGGTGAGGTTAGAGAGGGACCTGCTGCATCAAGTAAACACCAGTTCCCAGGTCCCTCTCTAACATCACCTCCCAGTTCCCCACCACGCAAACCAACACCACCTCAACCCACTCTTCACCTCAACTGACTCCCACCACTATATGAGGAAAATGGTAAAATGGTGATACCGACAAGAAGTGGAGAAAAGACACTTTGTACAGTTCAGGACATTTATTAAAGGAATACGTTTCGCCACGAGTGGCTTCTTCAGTCCCCTAATACAGAGAAAACCTAAGAAACACCACTATATATAGTGGTGGGAGTCAGGTTAGGTAACGTGGGTAAAGTGGTAATAGTAGTATAGTAATAATGGAACCTAAGGAGTTGAGTAGAGAGGGACCTGCTGGCATCAAGTAACACCAGTTCCAGATGGGTACTCTCCTTCTTGCTTAGTAATTATTGAAATTACTGTAACTAACCGATTTTGGCTTTATGTGTTAATGACAGAAATTAGTGCAGCTTCAATGCATTTCTCCGTCTTAAGTCGTCTTCTTTAATAACTAGGTTTAGCTTCAATGAATTTCAGAGGTGTCCAACATCGTCTCTATGTTGAAACACAAGCGTTTTGCCGTGTCATCAATTCTGCAGCATTTTTGTGTTCTGCTATCTAATGTCCAGAGTTCTGGCTGTTTCCCCTACATATACGTTGTCACTTGTCACACCCCCCACATGGTATCTGTGGTAGATTCCCTCACTTGTGCCAAATCAGCTTGGGTTTGTATCAGGTTTCCTAATAGTAGTTGACGAGCTGTAGATATTTTTAGCCAGTTTTCTGTCAAATCATTTTTGAAACATTAGTGGCAACGTTGCTGACCGTTAAACGATGTAACTTGGAGGCTTTCTCAAATTTGATAGGTTGTTGGTCTTGCTGAGGATACGTGTTTGCACCGTTCCTGCAGTCACGTTATTAAGTGTAGGGAAAGTGTAGTGAACTAAAAGATTGGTGATGTATGTACATTTATTTCTTCTTCGAGGAACTGCTGACTGGAAATTCTGTAGGCTCTCATAAAGGAAGCCCAATCACACCCCTCTTTTAGTTCTTTGTCCATTGGAATGAAGAAATGTAGAAGATCAATCTTGTATTTAGGGCTTCCGGTAGACTTAAAAGAACGTTTGCTTCTCCCCTGTGCGTAAGAGAACGTCGAGAAAAGTACCTGGTTGTCCTTCTCCTCCTCTAGAGTAAAACTTAATAGTAAGGTTCCAGATTGTTGATGGTGTTGAGGATGCCCTTTACGTCAAGATTTTTGGTACAATGAACCAAAATATCATCTACTACCGCATCCAAGTAACTGAACGAGGGATGTTTATTGAGGAACGCATCCTTGATTCCAGGTCCTCCATATATAAAATAGGCAAGAACCTGCACTAAGGGGGGATCCCATGGCTAGTCCGAAGAGTTATTGTACTTCATGTCCTCGAACCTAAAACAGTTATAACGAACACAAAGTTCGACAAGGCTCACAAATCTTGGCGGGTACATGTAACTTCTTGTATCATCTTTGAATCACCCTGCGAAGAAGATCAATGGCTTGATCAACTTGGAACATTGGTGAATAAGGCAGTCACGATCAAACTTGCACAAGCTCTTATCACTCATGTCGAGATCCTGATGACGGTTTAAGCAGGTCACCCGAATGCTTTATATGAGACCCTGACTGATTGTACCCAATTAGCTTTGACAAATATATCGCCAAAACTCCTGCTAGACTGTGAGGGCGCGCCGATACCAGATGTAATGGGTCTCATAGGCACATTTGGTTTGTGGTCCTTTGGTAAAAACCATAAAGTCTAGCTGACTTGGGGTTGGTAGTGATGAGGCGCAAGAGCTTTACCTTCTTCTGATTTCCTGGTATACTGCGGTCTACTGAGAAAAGATCTGTTCTTTCCTCCATGCATTGTTCGGGGATGGAAACGATGTGTTTTGGCGTCGTTTCAATAAATCTTGCATCTTACACTAACTGTAGTCTGTACTGTTGAGGAGACCACTCCTCCTCCTTTGTCCGCTGTGGTGATGAGAATATCTTTATAGGAAGCCAAGTGTTTGAGTGCCTGGATTGTAGCGACGAGGAATGACTGACGACTAGTTCAGAAACTGCAGCTGCAATAAGTCCTTGTATGAAACCTTTGTTAAAACTCAGAGTCACCGGGGGGGGGGATAAAATGGTTTTGATCACCTGTGTCTAACTCGCATTTTAGGCTTCCGTATGCCAGTAGCCAAACTTGAGACCTAAGCTGAGTGCTTCGGATTCTGTATCACTGAAACCATAAGAAGAAATGTTATCGGAGATGTTCAGCTCTACCAATATCTTCATTTGCTGTGTTGACAAGAGAGAGCAAGTTTTCTTGAGAGCCGTAGTTTCTGGCTGTAGGTTTGCGGTGTAACTTTGCTTAGGATTTTTCGGCGGTGGCAACGTCAGGGAGTGGGAAGGGAAAGTGAGAGCTAGGGAGCACTAAGAAATAATCTTTGGAGCAAGCGATAGATCTCCTGCACTCATTTCGTAGATGTGGTAAAACAGAAGAAAGGGATGTTTTAGAATCCGTGAGATGGTGTGAGTGGATCTAGGTGCGACCATTTCTTCTTATGCGTAGTCTTGCAGAAAAGAGGAACGGTCTTGAAGCTGTGTGCCTTTCAGAGGAGAGAAAGGTAGTCTCTGTAATAAAACCTCATCACTAGTACTGTTCTTGACAATAGGAAATGGTAGTGATACCGACAAGATGTTGGAAAAAGATTGGAGGAAAGAAAACAGATTCTGTTTTCAGTAAGACACCGCAGTAAATACTCAGGAAATCAGGAAGAAGGAAAAAGCTCTTGCGCGCTCATCCTACCAACCCCAAGTTCCAGCTAGACCTTTATGGTTACCAAAGACCAGCCACAAACCAAATGTGCTATGAGACCCATTACATCTGTATCGGCCAGCGCCACTCACAGTCTAGCAGAGTTTTGGCTAAATATATTTTCATAAGCACCTGGGTACAATCATTCAGCCGCTAATCATTCGGGTGGACCTCCTTAAACGTAAATCAGGGATCTCGGACATGAGTATAAGAAGCGTTGCAAGTTTTGACGTGACTGCCTTTTCACCAATGGTCCATGATCAAGCCAGTTGATCTTCTTCGCAGGGTGATTAAAGATTATACAGAGTTACCTGTAACCCCGCCAAGATTTGGAGCGCTTGCGAACTTTGTGTTCGTTATAACTGTTT
This sequence comes from Cherax quadricarinatus, assembly GCF_026875155.1. Classification (NCBI taxonomy): domain Eukaryota; kingdom Metazoa; phylum Arthropoda; class Malacostraca; order Decapoda; family Parastacidae; genus Cherax; species Cherax quadricarinatus. Next base: position 9,704 of record NW_026492825.1, read on the forward strand.
AGGTTCGCGGACAAAAGTACAAAACAACTCTCGACAGCCATGTGATCCCCCCCTTAGTGCAGTTCTTGCCAATTTATATATTAGGATCCTGAATCAAGAATGGATCCTCAATAACAACCTCGTTTCAGTTACTTGGATCGGTACGTAGATGATTTTGGTCATTGTACCCAAAAATCTTGACGTACAGGGCATCCTCAACACCATCAACATTCTGGAACCTACTATTAAATTTACTCTTAGAGGATAGAGAAGGACAACCAGTTAGCCTTTTCTCGACGTTCTCTTACGCACAGGGAAAGCAAACTTCTTTTAAAAGTCTACCGAAGCCTAACCTACAAGAATGATCTTCTACATTTCTTCTCATCAGCTCATGACACAAGAACAAAAAGAGGGTTAGTTATTGGCTTTCATTCTGAGAGCCTACAGAATTTCTCAGTCCCGCAGTTTCCTCGAAGAAGAAATGTATTTCAAACATCACCACTCTTTAGTTCGACTACACTTTCCCCTACAACTTCATACGTGACTGCAGGAAACGTGCAACACGTATCCTCAGCAAGACCAAACACTTATCAAAATGAAGAAAAGCCTCCAAGTTACATCGTTTTACCGTCAGCAACGTGCCACTAATGTTCAAAAATGTTTTTACGAAAACGGCGAAAATATCAACCACTCTTCAACTACTATTAGGAACGCTGATACATAAA
>NW_026492831.1:0-22144 GCF_026875155.1 Cherax quadricarinatus
TGCTTCATATTTTTTGCTCTGGCGGGGTTTCCCCGTCATATTTCTTGTTCTGGACGGGTTTCCCCCGTCATATTTTATTGTTTTCCGATGGGTTTTCCCGTCATGTTTTATTGTTCTGACGGGTTTTTTTTCCCGCTTATAGTTTGTTCTGGGGGGTTTCCCTGTCATATTTCATTTTTTTGGGGCTGGTTTCCTTTCATATTACTTGTTCTTTACGGGTTTCCTTTTCTTTTCATTGTTTCGAAGGGGTTTCCCCGCCAAATTTTTATTGTTCTGGACCGTTTCGCTGTCTATTTCATTGTTTTAGGACGGTTTTCCTGTCAATTTCATTGTTCTGGGCTGATTTCTTTGTCTATTTTTTTACTGGACGGGTTTCCTGTCATATTTTATTGTTCGGAAGGTTTCCCTGTCATTTTAATTGTTCGTAGGGTTTCCCGTTATATATCATTTTTCCCCACGGTTACACTGTCATATTTAATTTTTGGAGGGTTTCCCTGTATATTTCATTTTTCTTGACGGGTTCTTTCTGATATTTCTTTTTTTTTAGACGGTTTCCCGTCATTTTCATTGTTCTTGCTTGTTTCCTGTCATATTTCAAAGTGTTTGAGGGTTTCCCTGTCATATTTCATTGTTTTTGACGGTTTTTCCCGTCTGTTTTATTGTTTGGCCGGGTTTACCTGTTTATACTTCATTGTTCTGGACGGATTTCCCTGTATATTGATTGTTCTCGAGGGTTTCCTTCTCATATTTTATTGCCTAAGGGGTTTTTCCCCGTCAAATTTCAATGTTTGGATTCTTTTTTCTGTGACATTTCTTAGTTCCGGGGGGGTTTCTCTGTCAATTTCATGTTTGCACGGGTTTCCCCGTCTTTAAATCATTGTTCTGGGGGGTTTCCTTTCATATTTATTTTTCTGCAGGGTTTCCCGTCTTTTTCATTTTTCTAGCGGGTTTCCTGTCATATGTGATTTTTCTGGAAGGGGTTTCCCTTTCAATTCATGTTTGGGGTTTCCCCGTAATTTCATTGTTTTTGACGGGTTTCCCTGTCATATTTCATAGTTTTTGACGGGTTTCGCTGTCATATTTTATTGTTTTGGACGGGTTTCCTTTTCATATTTCATTGTTCTGGACGGGTTTCCCTGTCATATTTCATTGTTCTGGAATGGTTTCCCTGTCATATTTCATTGCTTTTGACGGGTTTCCCTGTCATATTTCATTGTTTTTGACAGGTATTGCTGTCATATTTCATTGTTCTGGAAGGGTTTCCTGTCATATTTCATTATTCTGGACTTTTTTCTCTGTCACATTTCATTGTGCTGAACGCGTTTGCCTGTCATATTTCTTTGTTTTTGACGGGTTTCCCTGTAATATTTAATTGTTCTGGACGGGTTTCCCTGTCATATTTCATTGTTCTGAACGGGTTTCCATGTCATATTTCATTCTTCTCTTCGGGTTTCCCTGTCTTATAGTGTCGTTCTGGACGGGTTTCCCTGTCACATTTCATTGTTCTGGACTGGTTTCCTTCTCATATTACATTGTTCTTTACGGGTTTCCTTTTCATATTTCATTGTTCTCGACGGGTTTTCCTGCCATATTTCATTGTTTTGGACGGGTTTCGCTGTCATATTTCATTGTTCTGGACGGGTTTCCTCTCATATTTCATTGTTCAGGACTGATTTCTTTGTCTTATTTCATTGTACTGGACGGGTTTCCATGTCATATTTAATTATTCTGGACGGGTTTCCCTGTGGTATTTCACTCTTTTGGACGGGTTTCCCTGCCATTTTTCATTGTTATTGACGGGTTTCCCTGTCATATTTCATTGTTCCCGACGGGTTTCACTGTCATATTTAATTGTTCTGGACGGGTTTCCTGTCATATTTCATTGTTCTGGACGGGTTTCTTTCTGATATTTCTTTGTTCTGGACGGTTTCCCTGTCATATTTCATTGTTCTTGACTAGTTTCCCTGTCATATTTCAATGTGCTTGACGGGTTTCCCTCTCATATTTCATTGTTCTTGACGGGTTTCCCTGTCATATTTAATTGTTCTGGACGGGTTTCCTGTCATATTTCATTGTTCTAGACGCGTTTCTCTGTCATATTTCATTGTTCTGGGCGGGTTTCCTTGTCATATTTCTTTGTTCTGGACTGTTTTCCCCGTCATATTTCATTGTTTTGGACTCGTTTCCCTGTCATATTTCATTGTTCGGGTCCGGTTTCCCTGTCATATATTATTGTTCTGGACGGTTTCCCCTGTCATATTTCATTGTTCTGGACGGGTTTCCCTGTCATATTTCATTATTCTCTGCTGGTTTCCCTGTCATATTTCATTGTTCTGGACGAGTTTCCCTGTCATATTTCATTGTACTGAACGGGTTTCAATGTCATATTTCATTGTTTTTGACGGGTTTCGCTGTCATATTTCATTGTTCTGGACAGGTTTCCTCTCATATTTCATTATTCTGGACTTTTTTCTCTGTCACATTTCATTGTACTGAACGGGTTTCCTTGTCATATTTCATTGTACTGAACGGATTTCAATGTCATATTTCTTTGTTCTGGACGGGTCTCTCTGTCATATTTTATTGTTCTGGACGGGTTTCCTTCTCATATTTCATTGTACTGAACGGATTTCAATGTCATATTTCATTGTTCTGGACGGGTTTCCTGTCATATTTCATTCTTCTGGACTTTTTTCTCTGTCACATTACATTGTACTGAACGGGTTTCCTTGTCATATTTCATTGTTCTGGGCGGGTTTCCCTGTCATATTTCGTTGTTATGGACGAGTTTCCCTGTCATATTCTGTTGATCTGAACTGGTTTCCTGTCATATTTCATTGTTCTTCACGGGTTTCCCTGTCATGTTTTATTGTTCTGGACGGTTTTCCCTGTCATCTATTATTGTTCTTGACGGGTTTCCCTGTCATATTTCATTGTTCTGAACGGGTTTCCATGTCATATTTCATTGTTCTGAACGGGTTTCACTGTTATATTTCTTTGTTCAGGACTGGTTTCGCTGTCATATTTAATTGTTCTGGACGGGCTTCCCTGTCATATTTCATTGTTCTTGACGGGTTTGCTCTCATATTTCATTGTTCTGGACGGGTTTGCTGTCTTATTTCATTGTTCTGGACGAGTTTCCCTCTCATATTTCATTGTACTGGACGGGTTTCCCTGTGATATTTCACTGTTCTGGACGAGATTCCCTGTCATTTTTCATTGTTCTTGACTGGTTTTCCTGTCATATTTAATTGTTCTGGACGGGTTTCCCTGTCATATTTCATTGTTCTCGACGGGTTTCCTTGTCACAATTCATTTTTCTAGAAGTGTTTCCCTCTCATATTTCATTGTTCTGGAAAGGTTTCCCTGTCATGTTTTATTGTTCTGAACTGGTTTCCCTGTCATATTTCATTGTTCTGGACGGGTATCCCTGTCATATTTCATTATTCTGGACGCGTTTCCCTGTCGTATTTCATTGTTCTAAACGGTTTCTCTGTCATATTTCATTGTTCTGGGAAGGTTTCCCTGCCATATTTCATTGTTATGGACGGGTTTCCCTCTCATATTTTATTGTTCTGAACTTGTTTCCCTGTCATTTTTCATTGTTCTTGACGGGTTTCAATGCCATGTTTTATTGTTATGGACGGGTTTCCCTGCCATATATTATTGTTCTTCACGGATTTCCCTGTCATATTTTGTTCTGAACGGGTTTCCCTCTCATATTTCATTGTTCTGGTCTGGTTTCGCTGTCATATATTATTGTTCTGGGCGTGTTTCCCTGTCATATTTCAATTTTCTTGACAGGTTTCCCTGTCATATTTCATTGTTCTTGACAGGTTTTCCTCTCACATTTCATTGTTCTTGACGGGTTTCCCTGTCATATTTCATTGTTCTAGACGCGTTTCTCTCTCATATTTCATTGTTCTGGACAGATTTCCCTGTCATATTTCATTGTTCTGGGCGGGTTTCCTTGTCATATTTCTTTGTTCTGGACCGGTTTCCCCGTCATATTTCATTGTGTTGGACTCGTTTCCCTGTCATATTTCATTGTTCTTGACGGGTTTTTCTGTCATGTTTTATTGTTCTGAACGGGTTTCCCTGTCATATATTATTGTTCTGGAAGGGTTTCCCTGTCATATTTTATTGTTCTAAGCTGTTTCCCCTGTCATATTTCATTGTTCTGGACGGGTTTTCCTGTCATATTTCATTGTTCTCTGCTGGTTTCCCTGTCATATTTCATTGTCATGGGTGGGTTTCCCTGTCACATTTTGTTCAGAACTGGTTTACCTGTCATACTTCATTGTTCTGGACGGATTTCCCTGTCATATATGATTGTTCTCGACGGGTTTCCTTCTCATATTTTATTGCTCTGTAGGGGTTTCCCTGTCAAATTTCAATGTTTTGGACTTATTTTTCTCTGACAGCTCTGAAGGCGGGGTAGGGGTCGGCCTAGGAAAGGTTGGATGGAGGGGGTAAATGAGATTTTGTGTGCGAGGGGCTTGGACTTCCAGCAGGCATGCGTGAGCGTGTTTGATAGGAGTGAATGGAGACAAATGGTTTTTAATACTTGACGTGCTGTTGGAGTGTGAGCAAAGTAACATTTATGAAGGGGTTCAGGGAAACCGGCAGGCCGGACTTGAGTCTTGGAGATGGGAAGTACAGTGCCTGCACTCTGAAGGACGGGTGTTAATGTTGCAGTTTAAAAACTGTAGTGTAAAGCACCCTTCTGGCAAGACAGTGATGGGGTGAATGATGGAGAAAGTTTTTCTTTTTCGGGCCACCCTGCCTTCGTGGGAATCGGCCAGTGTGATAATAAAATAAAATAAATAATTTCGTAGTTCCGGACGGGTTTCCCTGTCATATTTCATTATTTTTGGCGGGTTTCGCTGTCATATTTTATTGTTCTGGACGGGTTTCCTTCTCATATTTCATTGTACTGAACGGATTTCAATGTCATATTTCATTGTTCTGGACGGGTTTCCTGTCATATTTCATTCTTCTGGACTTTTTTCTCTGTCACATTACATTGTACTGAACGGGTTTCCTTGTCATATTTCATTGTTCTGGGCGGGTTTCCCTGTCATATTTCGTTGTTATGGACGAGTTTCCCTGTCATATTCTGTTGATCTGAACTGGTTTCCTGTCATATTTCATTGTTCTTCACGGGTTTCCCTGTCATGTTTTATTGTTCTGGACGGTTTTCCCTGTCATCTATCATTGTTCTTGACGGGTTTCCCTGTCATATTTCATTGTTCTGGTCGGGTTTCCCTGTCATATATTATTGTTCTGGTCGGGTTTCCCTGGATTCACAAGAGGCCGGTCTTGTCTAACTAATTTATTAACTTTCTTCAGTAAAGCTTTTGAGGCTGTTGACCACAATAAAGAATTTGATATTATTTACTTAGATTTTAGTAAGGCTTTTGATAGAGTTCCGCACCATAGACTGTTAAAGAAAGTGGCAGCTCATGGCATTGGGGGAAAAGTGCTCTCGTGGATCGAGTCATGGCTCACTGACAGGAAGCAGAGAGTGTCCATAAATGGGGTTAAATCCGAGTGGGGATCTGTAAAAAGTGGCGTTCCACAGGGATCAGTCTTGGGCCGTTGTTGTTTAAATATATTTTCAATGATCTTGATGAGGGAATTACTAGTGATATGAGCAAATTCGCCGATGACACAAAGATAGGTAGGATAATTGATTCAAACGTGATGTTATGGAACTTCAGGAGGTTTTAAAAACAAACTCTATTCTTGGTCAGAAAAGTGGCAGATGCAGTTCAATGTAGATAAATGCGGGTTTTCTGAAGCTTGGGAGTGCCCATAACCCTAGTACTTATAAGTTAAATGATGTAGAACTTGCCATACAGATTGCGAAAAGGACTTCGGGGTTATGGTGAGCAGCAACCTTAAACCCAAGACACAATGCCTAAGCGTACGTAATAAGGCAAATAGATTACTGGGATTTATATCAAGAAGTGTAAGCAACAGAAGTCCAGAGGTCATACTGCAGCTTTATACATCATTAGTAAGGCCTCACCTAGATTATGCAGCTCAGTTCTGGTCTCCATATTACAGAATGGACATAAATTCGTTAGAAAACATTCAGCGTAGGATGACTAAATTAATACATAGCATTGGAAATCTTCCTTATGAAGAAAGATTGAGGACTCTTAAGTTACATTCACTTATTAGACGAAGAATGAGGGGAGACCTGATCGAAGTGTATAAGTGGAAGATAGGTGGATATTAATAAGGTCTTGAGGATATCTCTCCAAGAGAGAACCCGCAGTAATGGATTTAAATTAGATAAGTTTAGATTTAGAAAGGACATAGGAAAGTATTGGTTTGGAAATAGGGTAGTTGATGAGTGGAACAGTCTACCTAGTTGGGTTATTGAGGCTAGGACTTTGGGTAGTTTCAAATTTAGGTTGGATAAGTTTGTAGATGAATGGTTCAGAGAACCGACATGTTGATAAATTAGACACATGTGCAACTCTTGGGTATCTTTATTGAGGAAACGTTTCGCCACACAGTGGCTTCATCAGTCCATGCATAGGAGAAACTTGAAGAACAGGAGGAGAATGAGGTAATCAGTCCCTCAACCTTGAGTGGATGTGTTCTACTTCCGAACATCCCTGGAATTCATCATAGTCTTCAACTTCCAACTGTGACCCCTTGTTGCTGAGCCCCATCTCTGGGACATCATGTCTCTGTCCACCTTGTCGATTCCTCTCAGTATTTTATATGTCGTTATCATATTCCCCTTATCTTTCCTGTCTCCAGTGTCGTCAGGTCGATTTCCCTTAATTTCTTCTCGAAGGACATGCCCTTTAGCTCCGAGACTAGTGTGCAAGAGACTCTCTAGTTGCCTTACGTGCTTGGCTAGATGTGGGTTCCAAATTGGTGCTGCATACTCCAGGGTCCTGAACGATTCCTTATTGAGATGTCGGAATGCTTTTCTTAGATATGCTGCAGCAGTTATTTGGTTAATGTGTACCTCCAGAGATGTGCCCGGTGTTATACTCACCACAAGATCTTTTTTCTTGAGTGAGGTTCGTAGGCTCTGGTCTCCTAGACTGTAATCCGTCTGCGGTCTTATTTGCCCTTCCCCAATCTTCATGAACTTCAGGAGTCAGTTTCTGGACCAGGCCTGCACCCAGTCAAGATCCCATTGTAGTTCTGCTTGGTTCTCGTTCGATTGAATTCTTCTCATCAACTTCATGTCATCTGCAAACAGGAACACTTCTGAGTCTATTCCTTCCGTCAATGTCGTTCACAAATACCAGAAACAGCATCGGTCCTAGGACTGTCCCCTGTGGAACCCCGCTCGTCACCGGCGCCTACCCTGACACCTCGCCACGTACCTTGACTCGCTATCTTCCTGTCAGGTATTCCCTGTCAGGAAAACAGGGGGACCGTGCGTGCGTGCGTGGTGCTTGCGTGTGTGTGTGTGTGTGTGTGTGTGTGTGTGTGTGTGTGTGTGTGTGTGTGTGTGTGTGTGTGTGTGTGTAACTCTCACAATCGTGATCTGGTTTCAATGATGCGGCAAAATGGCCGATACCCACCGACACAGATACTGTGGCACATCCGTACCAGAAACTTATTCATGATTTGACAGAATGAAATTTATTGGAGACCTACTCAAACAACGTTTGTTGTCAGCGGTTGCAAAGCTGTCCGGAAAATATACACTCTGAGTGTTGCGGCCCCCTGCCAAACTAGCGGTTAAATAGTTAACCTGCCGGCCGGCAGTACCACTGGGTACGTCATCAAACCCAATGTGGGGACTGTTGAGCCGGCCTTAGAGCAGTAAGTGCCTGAGTGCCTCACGGTGCGCATCTAAGCAGTAGATACCTGGACACCTAATGGTACACGTCTACTGGCTTCAGCAACATTATGTACCTGAGCTCCTCACTGTACGCACCTAAGCAGTAGGTATCTGACCACCTAAGGGTACACGTCTACTGGCTTCAGCAACATTATGTACCTGAGCGCCTCACTGTACGCATCTAAGCAGTAGGTACCTAACCACCTAAGGGTACACGTCTACTGGCTTTAGAAACATTATGTACCTGAGCACCTCAGGGTACACACCTAAGCAGTAGGTACCTGACCACCTAATCGTACACGACTACTGGCTTCAGCAACATTATGTACCTGAGCGCCTCACTGTACGCACCTAAGCAGTAGGTACCTGACCACCTAAGGGTACACGTTCTACTGGCTTTAAAAAAACATTATGTACCTGAGCCCTCAGGGTACGCACCTAAGCAGTAGGTACCTGACCCCCTAAGGGTACAGGGTCTACTGGCTTTAGAAACATTATGTACCTGAGCGCCTCACTGTACGCACCTAAGCAGTAGGTACCTGACCACCTAAGGGTACACGTCTACTGGCTTTAGAAACATTATGTACCTGAGCGCCTCACTGTACGCACCTAAGCAGTAGGTACCTGGACACCTAATCGTACACGTCTACTGGCTTCAGCAACATTATGTACCTGAGCGCCTCACTGTACGCACCTAAGCAGTAGGTACCTGAACACCTAATCGTACCTATCTACTGGCGTTAGAAGAACCGCTCACCGCAGCTCACTGAGTCTGTTGGCCTCAGTTACTTGACGGCCGCATTCAGTGAGCTTGCAGCATGGTGTTCGGCTAGCGGTGTGTCAACCGGCTTTGGAGAGGATTTACTGGACTACCGGTGATGTCTGTGGACTCACCGTCTACGCTGATCAACTGTGGGCCGGAGTCATCGGATGCTGTTTGGTGGGACATTGCATGAAGAAAAGGTTGGAGTGTTACACTGAACTGGGCCAGGACCGTAGTGTGACACTTAGGGACGTATGATGGAGTGGAACACTGAGATATGCACAGGACCGTAGTGGAACACTGAGATGAAAAGGGTGTCGTGTGACACTGAAGATGGCCTGGTTGTAGTGTACACTGAATAGTGTCATGTGAATGGCCTCGACCGGATAAGTGTCGTGAGAAACAGTTGACTGTAATATATATTATTTTAAATGTTACTTAATTTATTATTTTAGCATAGAGATATATATATAGTGACACAGTAGTGTCAAGAGAGTTGTACCCTGTGTAGGGTCACGAATTATTATTTATTATTTTAGTAAAATGCTAATTATAATTTATTATTGTAGACAAAAGACAGTTGATTTTTATATTATATTAAAGATTAATTTATTTTTGTGTGTATTTATGTATCCCGAACTCTTTATTACAAAAGGAGTAAATCTTGCCATCTTCTTTAAAAATTACTTTTTTGTAATACTGAGAAAGGTAGACCCCAGTACGATATGAGATCATAAACTGCTGACCGAGCAGCGGAGTCTGCCTGCTCATTAACCCGAACATCAATATATCCAGAGATTCATCGGAAAACGATCTCGCTGTGTCTAATAAAAATGTTGCTTAACTACGTTCTATACATAGAACGATGATGAGGGGGAAAAAATTCTGGATAGCCTGAAACACACTATAGTATTCTGAAATACTACAGTAGTCTTCAAATGTTCAGGTAGGTACTGATGCAATATATATGACGGCCATGAAAATTGCATACAACTCAGCTTGGAAAATGCTTTCAGGAATTTCGACATTTTATGCTGTAACCCGGTCAGAATTTCTGCTAATTTTAAGTCAGTCTCTTCTGACTCTTTGAATTTTGGATGGATAACGCGGGAATTGACCAGGACTATGTATTTCTTCGATATTTTATGGTCGCTAACCATGTGTGTGCTTCACCTCCTCATCGAGTTAGGTTTTATTAGACCCTCACGAGCTGTGAGGCTTTAGAAAAAAAAGTCACGAATAATTCATTCAACTCTACCTTTATCATTTGTAGAAATCTTGAAAGAATATGTGAGGAACTGTTATTCTGTCTCTACCAACTCGTCACCTCTGAGACTCCAGCCAGCTTGGTTCATGGTTCTGTATTGTGGAAAATTTTGATCATTTTCCTGTGATGTGTATGGTAATTGATAGGAAAATCAAGTTTATATAATAGTGTAGATGTGTATCTTTAATGTTTTACACACCTGGAAATGCCACTGAATATAATTAAATACATGTATAATATAATCGTTTCGGGGAGGCATCAGAAATATGATGTAACGTGAGGTGTTGACGGGAAGTTTGTGAATATAATCGTGTCATAGAAAAAATGAAGCCACTTTGTGGCGAAACGTTTCTTCAATAAAGATTCCCATATGTTGCATAAGTGTCTCAATTCTTCAACTTGTCGGTTTTCAAAATCATTCATCACATCTGTCAGACACTGCATCATCATGGGATCTTGTTACAAAGAATTCTTCAACACTTGTCCAACCTTTGGACGAAGACCTACTTCGACTAGTGGATGGTACCACTATGACCCCGCCTCCTCCTGCTTCACCTAACCTCACTACAGTATATAAGCCACGTCTACGGCCCTGTGCTGTATTTTCTACATGATTATTAATACACAAGAAATTGCTTGAAAAAAGGTCACATAGCTTTGTTTAACAATAATTTTCATACAGTCCACTTATAATTTGTCAGTTTATTGGCCTAAATTTTCTAGGAAAATTTCAGTAACCATATGTTCCTAATTTAAGACCCGGAAGTATGAATTGGCGGAGCTGAGACCGTGGGCTTTGAAGGAGATACAATGTTGTGACCCATTGTCACCGAAGTCCCAAATGTTTTCATGATACATTTATATAAGTGAATGATTACTTAAGATGTGTTAGTTCTTCCCAGTTATGTGGGTGAAATGTTAATTCAAGATTTTACTTGTAATATTCGCCCACAATTTCTCACAAGTCTAGTGTAATTGTCAAACTACACTACATCTTGAGTGCCGTGAGACTCTCATCAGGGTTCAGGCCTATCATACCACGGGTGTATATCTGCAGTTTATGGTATTGCCTGAGTATTATGCTCCCTTGTTTTTATTTGCTCATATTACGTAGGATCAGTGTAGATCAGAGGAAGTCTGCAAAAAAGTCTTGAAAAATGCTCTTTTTGTATATTAATTTATCTTTTACTTTTTTAGTGTCTTCATTCAGTTTTGAAGTATTTCATGTTTGTGTTCATAATTAAGTAAATTGTTTGAATTTTGTGCATACTTTAATTTCCCCACTTGATTATATTTTCGTGATTTTTATGTTTTTCCATCAATTATTTTCTTAATAATGATTAAAATGTTTCCGGAATAAAGGGGGGATTTATTTCATTCACAGTGTGCTAGGTGAATGTTGATTATAATGATTTAATAACATTCAGATACGGTGGCAGCTTTTATTAAGCAGGACATAAATTGATTGATGTCATGTCATGACTCCTCCCAGTAAGACAATATTCATACTTCAGGGGAAGGAAGTCTTCCTTACCTTTTTCTTCAAATAGAAGTTTGTAATACGGCGTAAGTGTCATCAAGTTCTGGAGTCTGCTACCGTGTCATATCAAGTGTGGTGACAAGGCACACTGGCTCAGTGAACATCAGGTGTTCTGGATCATTTATCCTGGTCAGAGTCGTCCCCGCTATGACTCACCCACTCTTGCCGGCACCACTAAGCTGTGCTGCACCGAGTCCTCAGCAGTGACGGCCCCAGCGACAGTACCAGTCGAAAAATGTCCTCCTGAGTCTCTTGCCAGAAGAAGTCCTGCCCAGTTATCGAGTACTGACGACGCCTCACTCAACGGCACCAGCAGATTGTGCCCCAGGTTGAGTGAACCCTGCTTCACTGTTCCAGACTAGACCGTACCATGATACCTCATAGCTCAAATGCAGTGATGTCTAATGATGTGTTGCAGTATCTGTCCAAACACAGGAAGGCGTGCACTAATGTCTCCGAGGCTCACTGCCTTGGACCACTTTTTTTAATAACACCCCCTTTTTTTTCTTCCCTCCCTGTAGGAAATTGTTTTGATCGACGTCCACGTGTATATGTATGTTTTTATTTTGTTCTGTGCCCTGTTCCTGCGAGAGAGAGACCAAGTTTTTTTCAGTCTCTTGTCACGGTCGAGGACGACCGTGGGTAGGTGGCTGAGCGATGTATACCCAGTTGGAGTTTATATTTCTTGTCGTGTGGCCTTTATATTTTGCGTCACGCCGGTGATGACATCTAACGGCCATGAGCCTACCGTGCTCAGCCTGCACTACCCTCTCTCTGCCTCACTTGGCGTCACTCCAACCTAGAGATAACAAGCCATTCCTCTCTCTCCCATAGCAGGTTGGGCCCCAGGGTAAGTTAAACACACCGTGTACAACGAACACAATAAAGAAGACGTCATCTCCATGCCTTATTATTCACTCCTGCTAACAGATACCCAAAAAATTATATTAGAGAGAGACGGCTGGAGTTTCTCTTGATGGAAGACCGACACTAATTAACAGTTTCAGTCATGTAACTCAGTAAATGAACACACACACATTATAATATATATATATATATATATATATATATATATATATATATATATATATATATATTATATATATATATTATATTTAAAATAATATATATAAATATATATATATATATATAATATATATAAAGACTAGTGACACATTCGCACAAACGCTACTCTGAGGACATCTCTCCCTGCTTTAGTTGCTCTCTTGCAACATTGCATAGCTCCTGATGACGCACTAAGAAGTGTTGAAAGTACTTGAGCTAAAGATTTCCACCCCTGTGGCTTGTCTTCTATAGTTAAGATCGCCCGTTTGTGATTGTTTGCATGCATATATATTATATATATATATATATATATATATATATATTATATATATATATATATATATATATATATATATATATATATATATATATATATATATATAAGACACGTATTTCTCACACCTCATGTACTGTATATGCCATCTTTATATCAACAATGTATCTCTTAAATCTTTTGTACCATATTATGAAATAAAATATACCTATTGGTAAAAAAGAAAGAAAAGATGGGGTGGTAGGGAAGTGGAATATTGAAATGACTTCAGGAAGAATAACAAAAAAAGGGGGCACAATACCGTGACTGGAACTATACACAAATAACCCGGACCGAAACGTCGTCGTAAGCTCCTCTCTTCTATGTGGGGGTTATTTGTGTAGTGTTTCAGAAAGAAATCCAAATATTCTTCTTTGAAGCCTTTTTATCCACTTTTCCGAGGTTATGGTTCCCACAATTTACACGAGAGGTGGACCCTATCTATATATATATTATTTTATATATATATATATTATATATAATATATATATATATATATATATATATAATATATATATATATTATTTTTATATATATATATATTAAATAGTGGCCCCAAAGGAGCATATGTTGCAGCATTTCTGATACTGGTGCTTAATGCTGACTGGATTTTCGCTTACTTGGTTAAGCTCAATGGCAAACCCATTACGTGGTCTACTGGTAAATCTAGGCAAGGCTTGCCCCTATCAGCTGCAACCGACCTACCTAGAAGCAGGTATGTCTAAACTTACCTGGGTATTTGTATGACTCAGAAATTTTCCATGGCTTGGTAGGGAAAATCTGACCTCGATATAGGTGTCTTGATTGGAGTTGTAGCATCTCGTAGAATGTTGCACTGTCTGTCCTCCACTCAGTTGGGAAAGTTCTGCATACACTCGCACTGTTACACTACACTAAAATCAAGATATTTCTTTTGCTTCCTGGTATTTCACAACAGGAAGACCTGTTACACTTCAGTTTATCATTAGTTCTACCGAGAATTTCTGAGATAGTATAAGAGTCAAACGCTGAACACTATTGTTCCTTTGTTTATGGCAATGCCCCCACAAAACACATTTCCTGTTCGTCTCCTGAAGCCAGTCTGAGCCCGCCTGCGCACTTGAACCCTGGTGTGGCCCCTAAATGCTGACTTCAGCGTGATTTCCCTCCTTGCTTAACATCGTCACAATATTCAATACAAGATGGTCTACTTCTTGTTGTCTGGGTGTAAACGACAGTTCATTTTATTCCCACCTTGTAAGTAAAGTGGTGTAGGGCTTTTCTGTAACTTTCCTAAGGAAAGAGTGTATTTTTTTGTTTCACAGCATAAATCTTGTAAAATTTTAAAAGGAAAACAGATTTAAAAAGAGTTAGGTTAAAATAGGCTAGTATAAAGATGAGAACAAGGCTGGCATAGCGTAGTTAGTTACATGAGTCATACATAAATAAACATTTACACCTTAAATTTTCACTATTCTTACAATTTACTCTAATCATACAATATACACGTATCATTTAAGCTAATAATAAGGCCAAATTATTAGGCATACGCAGTAATAGCCCTTACCTAGAGTAACACAAAAGATGCCGGTTAGAGGCTTGTTCCTCCCAGTGGTTATCTCCCACAAATTTACTTCTGTTAATATCTTGGCTTCTCTACTTATACCCACATTAACACAGGTTACGATCTCACTTGTTAGCAGCAGCTTGATGTACATAAGTAGTCGAAAAAGACTGCTTAAGCTGACAAACGGGCGAGAGTGGCACTTGTTGAACACAACACCAGCTCTTCACAAAACCTTATTTCTATTTACAATAATTATTCCAATAAAACATAATTAGATACATAAAAAAAATAACTTTATACACTGTATTACCGCTAAACTGAAATTCTAGTGAAAACATATTGGAACCCACAATAATGGAACATCAACGTGCACGGATCTACATACTCCAGCACATTTTCTGAAGTTAATTTACAGCTTTTACAGTAATAATGATATTTACATATCATTTACAGGTGACTACAACAATAACAACAATAACAATAACAATAATAATAATAATAATAATAATAATAATAATAATAATAATAAGAAGAAGAAGAAGAAGAAGAAGAAGAAGAAGAAGAAGAAATAATACTGATGATACTTTCTCAATTAGACATTTGACTTTGTTTTGCGTTACATTCAATAGAACAATGATGGCAGATGACATTACATATGTAATCTTTTAATTAAGCTGCATTTATTTCCTACACCTGAGTTACAGAACCATGCACACAGTAAACAGGTAAAGAAACACACAGTAAGGGCAGTCATGAAGTTTTTACAACGAATATTTATCACACCTTACCATAAGTAATACTCGAGGGGCTGATATGCTTCATTACAGCGGCCATTGAAGGTGTGGCACTTACCTCAGAGATGTAACTAACCCTGGTAAGTAATTACTGCTTTTTGTTACACCTTACCCAAATTACTTGTATGTAATAATTCAGGTTAATGCCTGTGAACCTCATGCAGGTAATTTATCTCAGGCGCAATGTTTAACAACATAATTATCTATTATTACCCATTCTGCTCCATGACACTTGTACTGTTTCTTCGTACCTGGACACCTACCTTCCCCAAGCTATCCTAACAAACTCATATGTACACTTTATGTAAGTTGTAGTCGCATAAACTTGTATAACCGCACTTGTACGCACGTTTGCAACTGTACTCATACGTAGAGCCTACGAAAAACTTATTAATACTATGGAATTTCCCATATAAGGCACTACCGAAGGTGGAACACAATTACCGAAGGTGGAATGCAATGTCCGACGTGCGAAATGCGTGGAACATTTTATCATAGTCTACTCTCCAAACTAAATCAGAGAAAATTATCGCTAACACAGGCATAGTCTTCCCTGCATTACATGAGGCATGTTATATCTCATGATGTTATTTGTACTGTGACCCAGATGGATGGGATGGGTGAAACATGAAGGACAGTTGTGGAGAACTTGGGTCTAATATCACCAAATCCTTACGAGGACTCGTGCATGATGAGAAATCTGGGGATTTTTCATAGCATCCTTGCTTAAGGATGTGCACAACATGATGGATAATCTGGGGATTTTGTATAGCATCCTTACTTAAGATTGTTCACAATTGACTAAATAACTGTCGAGTTCGTACATTCCATCACTTGAATTATATAATGCATTCCTATCATGTTTGATAAGAGAGGATTCAATTATGTTCCTCTTCATAAGGGAAAGCTAATAAATCTAACTTGTTTGTCGTTTTAGATGAACAATTTACTAAGAGATACTGAAACTTACGAACCTCTAACTAAGAACCCCCTCGAACTGGTCAACTTTCACTTCAATAAAAGACTTTAAAAGTTTTACAGCTCTATACATCACTAGTGAGGCCTCATTTGGATTATGCCGCTCAGTTTTGGTCTCCTTACTACAGGATCGATATAGACTCATTAGAGAACATACAGAGAAGAATAACTAAAATGATTTACTATGTAAGGAATCTCCCGTATGAAGACAGACTTAAAGCCTTAAGGCACACACATACACACACACACACACAGGGGTGGGTGGATTGCATTTTCTTGGACTGCAAGAAGGCGTTTGACACAGTTCCACACAAGAGATTGGTGCAAAAACTGGAGGACCAAGCAGGGATAACAGGGAAGGCACTACAATGGATCAGGGAATACTTGTCAGGAAGACAGCAGCGAGTCATGGTACGTGGCGAGGTGTCAGAGTGGGCACCTGTGACCAGCGGGGTCCCGCAGGGGTCAGTCCTAGGACCAGTGCTGTTTCTGGTATTTGTGAACGACATGACGGAAGGAATAGACTCTGAGGTGTCCCTGTTTGCAGATGACGTGAAGTTGATGAGAAGAATTCACTCGATCGAAGACCAGGCAGAACTACAAAGGGATCTGGACAGGCTGCAGACCTGGTCCAGCAATTGGCTCCTGGAGTTCAATCCCACCAAGTGCAAAGTCATGAAGATTGGGGAAGGGCAAAGAAGGCCGCAGACGGAGTACAGTCTAGGGGGTCAGAGACTACAAACCTCACTCAAGGAAAAAGATCTTGGGGTGAGTATAACACCAGGCACATCTCCTGAAGCGCACATCAACCAAATAACTGCTGCAGCATATGGGCGCCTAGCAAACCTCAGAACAGCATTCCGACATCTTAACCCTTCATCGCGCAAGGGGTCCGAAAATTTGAAATTCGAACTGAACTCCCTATGGTGGATAGAGTAACTCAATACAAGGTCACTGATCCCATATAAATTGATTTCTGATGGTTAGTTTTCGAGCAATTGCCAATCTCCGAAGACCGAAATTATTAGGCCGCCCCCGACAAAGTGATTAAAAAATTCTATGTTGCAAACTTGCAATTGTAAAGAAAACACACCAAAACAATTTTTTAAATTTAATATACAAACAGACAATATAAAAAACATAAATGGAACTTTTATCAAAACATTTTTTAATGGTTACAAAAATATAAAAAGGAAGCAAATATCAACAATGCCAAATTGCAAAGTGATGCAAGTTTCAATCCCTATATTCCGGAGATTCATTTGGAAGACCAATGATTCTATATTGCTAATTGGCAAGATGGAAGTCTGTGAAACAATTTCTATCAGTCTTTATGCACAGATTTACTTTGCATACACTACAGACGAATGACGATGTTACCGTTTTTTTCGAGGTGCTGCAATACTTGCAAGTAAACGGCCTTTGCCCTGCCATTGGGAAGTGCATTAGAGTAATGTCTTTCCTAACACTGTCATCAGGCATTTCTGTACGTGTTCCCCTCCCAGGTTTCACTATGCCAACACCATTGGAAGTACATGGTGAATTAGTTGGTGAAGGTCTTGGAGTTGTTCTTAGGCTGCTCCCTCTAAGGTTTTTGTCCTTTAGACCTTGCAATTTCAGAGATAGAATTCCTGAAATACTTCAGTTGCATACACTTTTGCTTTATTGCTCGAGAATCACGGCAATAAAGCACCCATGCATTCACAACAGCAAGATCAATAATATAGGCAAATAGCCGCATGTACCAACGTTTTGATTTCATTGGTGTTTTGTAGAGATGCACCAACATGTTGCTTTTGTCAATACCTCCCATGTTGCATTATAGTTCTTGATGACTGCAGGGCACGATATTTTCTCTTTCCTCTTTGTACCCTTGTTATATCTCTCAACAAGACTCAGAGGCTCGACCCCAATATCAGTTGTCACTAAAGTGACAACTTTGGTGTCCTCCATCGTACAACAAGGACACCATCATTGTTGTTGAAGCAAAAATTGCCCCTGCCACACTGTTTTTTTTCCATTTGTTTGATAGGCACCAGATGTGGCTTACCACATCTATTGTCACGTACTGTTCCAGTGTATCTGCAGTTATACTTATCTCTTAGTAGCTTGACCAAAGGCATACTTGAAAAGAAAATTGTCAGCATAGATTGCTGATTGTTTGTCTTGTTTCATAGTTTGTGCAAGTACCAGAACAATCTTTGTACTTATTGGAAGTTTAGAATCTTCCTGTGGCAGCTGTATGGGATGTGCGTCAAAAGTTGTTGTGCCTTGATACATGAGTATATCATGTATGAGTCCATCTTGACTTGCACGACACGACAGAAAAGTTTGAAACCCCACTTATCTGGTTTTGTTTTGATGTACTGCCTTAGGTTTCCAGCAGTTTTACCCTTGAAACCAAACCATGACTTCATCAATAGATTGCTTGGGTGTAGCTGGAATTTTCAAGCAAGCATTAGTTAGTTCAGTGTAAAGAGGCCTACTTTGTAGAATCTGTCATTATCCTTTTTTGTGTTGTCATTGAAATGAATATGACTTCTAAGGTACCTAAACCTCTTAGACGCCATGCTATCTGCAACCTGTTGGCTCCTAAAAGCAGCTTTCCAATAGTCTTCGAGGGATGGTAGTGAATTAATACCCATGAACAAACAAAATACCTATGAACCTCATGATCTCTTCAGAATCTGTTGAAAAGTACTATTTACGTCTTGTTGCCTTGTATACAAATTTGTTTGATATGCTATGTTATCTATCATGGCTGGAGTAACGAACATACGAAAATACTCATATGGAGACCTAATTGCAAGAGGCTTTTCATGTTCATATGCCGGCAAAGGATCATTTTCAATGTCATCTACGGTCCACTCAGATGAAACTTGAAGAGCATATTCTCATGGATCTCTTCCTCATCCGGGTATTCCTCAATCCTAAAAGTTTTCTTTTTCCTCATTACTTTCTGCTTTTTGGCTGGCCTTTCTTCCCTTTCTTCCTCCTCATCATCAGTTGACATCTCTGCATCCTGTGCATCCGTTGGCAAGTATTCATCACCACTATCCAGCAATTCTGGTTCGTCTACCTCTGGTTCCGAGTCACTGTCTTCAGAAACGCAGATATACCTCGACCTGCTGGTCGACTGCTCCCCATAAAACAGCCTCTCATGGAACTGGGAAGGACAATAGAAACCTCCTGTATAAATCCAGACCACTACAGAGTTCATATATGCAATGAAAATTTGTTATAAATATTTATTTGACTAAAATTGGACATTCCGAAACTCGCGCATACCGAAATAATTCGGACCAAAATGCTTGCACTTTTTTCAACTGCATGCTACACTCATATTATTGCTTCACACGGACTTTAGGTATATATCAAAATATGCCTAAACTATTCATGTAAGCACTAAACACAACAATCAGTACTTACCGACATTGTAGAATGTTATAATCCAAGAGTAGATTAGCAAGGGTGGAGGGAAAAATGCGCGTGTGTTCGAAGCCAAGCCGCTAGTGTTTATATTTTGATCTCTCAACCAATGGGAAGGCGGCAGAAGCGAACTGTACTTAGCTGAAGAGACTCAGGGAAGGCTTGTGATTGGTTGGAACTAAAGAACGGGAAGCTGGCCGCGCGGGGCGCGAAGTATGACACGCGCCAAAAACACGTAATCAATACCGAATTTTTTCGGCCCAACACGTGAAGTTGATGAGAAGAATTCACTCGATCGAAGACCAGGCAGAACTACAAAGGGATCTGGACAGGCTGCAGACCTGGTCCAGCAATTGGCTCCTGGAGTTCAATCCCACCAAGTGCAAAGTCATGAAGATTGGGGAAGGGCAAAGAAGGCCGCAGACGGAGTACAGTCTAGGGGGTCAGAGACTACAAACCTCACTCAAGGAAAAAGATCTTGGGGTGAGTATAACACCAGGCACATCTCCTGAAGGCACATCAACCAAATAACTGCGCAGCATAGGGGCCTAGCAAACACCAAACGCATCGACACTTAATAAGGAACATTCAGGACCCTGACACGTGTACGTAGCCAATTGGAGTATGCGGCACCAGTTTGGAACCACAACCTAGCCAGCATGTGAGAAGAATCTAGAGAAGTGAAAAGGTTTCACAAGGACTAGTCCAGTGCTAAGGGTATGGTCCTACGAGGAAGGTTAGGGAAATCAACCTGACGACACTGGAGACAGAGAGATAGGGGACATGATAACGACATACAAATCTGAGAGGATTGACTAAGGGGACAAGACAGGAGTTCAGAGATTGGACACAGTACAAGGGCACGTTGGAAGCTGAGACAGAGAGATCACAGGGATGTTAAGAATATTCTAGAGCCACAGAGTAGTGGTCAAAGTGGAATAGTTGGAAGCGATGTAGTGGAGTCAGGAATCCATACATAGCTTTAGCAAGGATGATAAAGCTCAGCCCGGTCAATGGGAGTAGTAGGAGGACCTAGTAGCGATGCAGTGTAAGAGGCTGGGCGGGCGGCAGGAGCTCGGACTCGACCCCCGCAACCTCAACTAGTGAGTACATACACACACACACACACACACACACACACACACACACACACACACACCACACACACACACACACAACACACCAACACACACACACAAACTTTGTCATCCCTCGCTGCACTTTTTCAGGCCATTTATGCCTATCCTGTAACATGGAGACCAAAACTGACCTTCATAATCTAAACGACACTCCTTCCTTACCTGTTCACACATCAAATCATAATCTGGCCTTACATTCCTAAAGTATTTTTATTGGTGTTAATAAAGGCTATAATTGGTTAAATAATTTTAACTTGATTAACTGACATTAACGTAGGCTAATCTAACCTTTTTAGCCTATGTAGGCAAATGTGATTAAGTATATAAAATATACAACGTTCTAAACTATGGAGCAAAACTCTTCTCCAGGTTGAGGGACTGACCACCTCATAACTACGTCTTCAAGAGTGATGGACTGATTACATCGTCTTCATGTTTCTACTGCTTCTGCTAACTCTTCTGCCCTCGACTGAAGAAGCCTACTGAGTAGGCGAAACGTTTCGACATAAATATGCCGCCCGTGGTATGGTTTGTTTGCAATCGTGTCATTACCATTTCGTGAGTCAAGTTACATTATCGTGCCTTGTGGCCTTAACAATTTCCTCCCATAGTAGTCTCCCTTGGTCACTATCTAAGTTTGGGGGACGGTATATCACTCCTAAAATCAGTTTTTCATGCCCCTCTGAAAATTCTATCCAAACAGACTCTGCATGTGTTACTTCAGACTTAATACCCGTTTTTATGCAACAGTTCAAGCGATCTCGGACATACAGTGCCACCCCTCTCCCCTTTCCGATACTTCTGTTTGCTTGGAACAATTTAAATCCCTGTATGTGACATTCAGCAGGCATGTCCCGATTTTTCGTATTAAACCACGTCTCAGTTAAGGCAAATGTTACCTGCATTTGCAACTAGTCTCAACTCGTCCATCTTATTCCTAGCACTACGACTATTTGTGTAATATATATTTAAGGACCCTCCTACTGTCCTTGTCACCTAGTGCCACTGGCTTTCCAATATCCACCTCGATTTGCCTATTACTAGTTCTCCTAGTACTCATATTACTACACTGGGACTGTTTTCCCGCCAAAACCCATACCACTAACTATTCCTAGTTTAAAGACGTAACAACTCCCTCTCTGCTGTTGGCCAGTGCTCCCACCCCAAACTAGATAAGTGAACCCCATCCCTGGCATATATGTCATTTCTGCCATAGAATAGGTCCCAGTTGTCAATGAATGTTACCGCATTTTCCTTACAGTATTTGTCCACCAATTGCCCTGGACAACCATTCATTTCCATCTCCTCCCTTGGCAAAATACCACATATGACAGGGTTCCCACCCTTCCTCCTAATTATCTCTATTGCTAACCTATACCTGCTAATCGGTCCTCCCCTCCTAGGTCTGCCAACATCGTTGCCTCCAGCACTGAGAGAGATAATAGGATTTCTCATTACCTCCAAATGTCATCCAGAGGCTAAAAA
>NW_026492842.1:0-53574 GCF_026875155.1 Cherax quadricarinatus
GATTTTTTTGCCCCCGAAGGGGCTATTTATTTGCCCCCATATCCATCCTGGGGACGGTACGCGAGAGCATGTGGAACACAAAAGGGCCTAGAATGGGCCCCAAAGGTTAACAGGAATACATATGGATTTATATCTACATACTATATTTCACTTATTTTGTTAAAAGCAAATTTAGGAAATTTTCTTAGTATATCTGATATTTTATTTTCATTAATAAGAACTTGACAGTCACATGGGTTATTATACGCCCTGTCTTTTATTCCTCAAAAAAGGGGAAAATTTAACACATATTTTCAAAAGTGACCATATCCTGATCACATAATTTACTTTTAGTTTGATCACATCTTGTCCCCCAAACTCCAAAGTCTTGAAACCCCAAGCCTAACCTGGCCACTAAAACACAGTCACCCTTTTCACATTGAAGGGGTTTGAAAACATATTTTCAAACGTTCATTTATCATAGGGGTTATAGACTACCGGGCTTCTAACGCTTCCTATTCAATATTTATTATTTATTTTCCAATATTATTCCAATTAAACTTTAAAATTTATATTAGTTTTTGGAATTTTTGTAAAATAAATTTATATGAAGGAGTAATAATGTGTGAGGATCCTAGCAAGTACTTTAAAACCCTTTTGTCCCTAATTTTGATATCTTTACCGGGTTTCCCCCAATAGAGTTGTTGGAGCATTATTGAGCCAAGAGCCTTCAATGATACATGAATCAGTAATATAAAAGGTAAAGCTCTGTCAAGGTTACTTTGCGCCATTAGGATTGCAAAAAATTCAGTTTGGAGGTAACCCCAGTTTTAAATTTTTTATGCCTAACCAAAAAATTTTTTATCGTTTTTAACTGGGAGGTGGAAACAAACAGAGCAGCCCTGCCAGAAGACTCCTTTTTTAGATCCATCAGTGTATATAACTTGTGATAACTTTTTACTACCAATAGCAAAAAAATTTCTTTTTTGAGCAATTGCTCTAACAAAATTTAAGGAAGGGATTACACAATGAGCTTTTGGGAGGGACTTGTAGGTATTGATTTTAAATTTAAAACATTTCCAGGGGGGGGGTGAAATCTCTTTTGCCTAAGTGATACATTTCAGGCAGGTTAAAAACTTAAGCAAATGCACTTTTTCACAACCATTTAGATCGGTGTATTTACCTCTAGCCCTTTGGGTAAGATCACTTGACAATGTCTGGTTTCGTTTCTCAACATTTCTAAACGAGTACAGTGTAAATTTCAACAATCCAATCACTGATCAGAAATCCCCAGCTCCTTCCTCATGTTAAGAACTTTGTAAAAACGGGACAGCCAAGAATATCCTGAAGCTTCATTTTGCATTAACTCCAAGGTCGGGGGGAACTTTCTCTACTAATACAACATGGGACAGCAAATCAATTAAGGACCAAAAAGGGCATGTACATCTTTCCACGATTCTCACTTTAGCACCATAGTTGGTTTGTACCAAAACAGTTTTGGGAAAGCATTTAGCCACTTTACATTTCTTGTTTAGTTTGGATAGGATTTTTTAAAGGTACATCTCACCAAGAAATCTGAATTTTAACGTACAAAATGATTTCCCCCTGCAAAAAAAATTGGGGGATGCGTTTCTTTTTAAAAATCTTTTTTTAGGGGAAGATATTATGACCATCGTTTAACAAATTGCTTGAACTTCTTTTAAAAGGTATTTCATTTTCTTATGCCCTGTTTTATGGATCATGATATCACACATAGCTTATAGCTATAGTTTGGTGAGGCAGGAAGAGCTTTAGGGGGGAGCTTAACAAATATTTAAATACAGGGACTAAAAACTCCTCCCTGGGGTTGTACCTAAAGACTTTCTTTAGAATCACTTCTGAAGCCTTGGTAAAGACAGAGGATACCTATTTGACAGGTATCCTTTTATCCACGAGTAATACCACCAATATTCATTTTGGCTATTCATTATATAACGTTCGTTTGCAATACAAATGCAGATTTTAGTCAAAAAGGGTAAAACTATAGGGTGTGTCCAGAAAGGTGAAATCTTCTGCACATTTTTTCCCTTTCATGAACCCAAGAGGGGGGGGAAAAAAGTTGATGTCGATTCTTAAAAACAATCTGTTAAGCACATTCTTTCAAAGTTTTGCAAAACAACTTTTAAAAAGGAATCCCAAATGTTTTCAGGCGTTGGGGCTAGGGAAAGGCAAAATGGACATTGGTCCAGGAAGTAGGGAAGAACGCCCTCAAAAAACTGGATTATACAGTGCCAACAAAGGTTTTTCGGGCACGTCCCTTTTAGATTCTGAAATATCATAGGTTATACCATCCTCTCCGGAGCTTTTTACACCGGTTTAATGCTTACAAATTCAACTGGGAAAAAGGCAATCACTCTCATCAAATTTTTGGCTCAAAAAATTAAATCATTTTCAACATTTTTTAAAAAGTACTTCTAAAATTTTTTCTAATATAGATGGAAGGCTTTCTGCCTTTATGTTTTGGGACCAGTCATTTATGAGTCTTTTGCTTTTTCAAGAGGAAAGGTTTGAGAACCATTGCCATCTTTTTCCTTGTTATTTAATTTTATACCTTTCCAGCCCAAACTCAAGGGGGACCTATTTAATCCCTAACAAACTGTTCCCATTCCTGTTGCCTAATTTCTTCCTTTCTATTCCTTTGCTTTGTTAGGCATTTTGGAACTTTCTCCAGGTCTGGGTTCAATCACGGTATTTTTCCAACCTCCTAGCGCATGTTAGATTGCGAGCTGTGGACATTATAGTATTTACATTGGTTTTTATTTTTATTTATAGGGGAGGGTCTTTGTTTCCTATTCCCGCCCCTTGATCTTGAGAACACTCTCAATATTTTATTTTTTTTTTACACACGGGCCCATTCCCCCCAACCAAGGGGGGCCCGAAAAAGAAAAACTTTTTACCATCATTTACTCCATCCTGTCTTGCCAAAGGGTGCTTTTCACTACATTTTTTTAAAATCAACATAACACCCCTCCTTCAGAGTGCACTCCAATATGGTAATTAAATCATCATTAAATTTTTTTGTGCCAGGGCTCGTAATCTTATACCAAAGACCAAGTGGTTTAATAAAGTTGTCTCTGTGTCTGGTTTTAAATAATTTTCCTCCTTCGTATTTAGCTTTCCCTTTATATTTGGGGGAGGATAAAATTTTACATTTTTTACTTGGAAGTGATCAGTAGAAGATCATCAAAAAAATGACAGATCATCATCGAATAAAATTTAAAACCAAGCACAGTCTATATGCCACCATATATTTTTTAGGGTCAGTATGCCCACAAAATTCGAACATTTTCATGCCATTCAGCAATCTCACTAGTTTAGTTCATTGGGGTTTGTAATAGCCCACCAAATTTTTATTCTTTCATTAAAATCTCCAAAAATGATGGAGGGTTCACTATGGGGGCGATCTGGTAAAACATCAGGTCGAAGCGGTTCCTGGGGGAAAAGAGATTAAAAAGTTTATGGAAAAAAAAACCCTGCAAACTTTGACACCCCTTTTTATACGCATTTTAACTCGACTCTGCAAGGAAAGGAGTGAAAGTGGCAATTCTTTCTGACATACATCACACAAAAGTTGTTTTCCTTAGGTTAAAGCTCAATCCAGGCAAGTTTGGTGAGGGGCCCATCTTTCAACTACTTTTCCTCAACAATGACATTAATATCTTGGTTTCACTAAATGATGTAAGTCAAACCCCTTCCCGATGGGAAACAATTTCCATGAAAAAAATTTTTTAATGATCCTTTTAGTGAGTTTTTACAACTCTTGCTCAAAAAGGAAAACTATATGCTTTGCCCGCAGTGGCAGAACTTAAGAGCAAATAGCAAAGTTTTACTCTTTACTTTAAACCTTTATTTTTAAGCATTTTTTGGGATTTGGGGGAGCCAGTTTATAAGGGGAATTTTTGAAGGCAAAGTTTTGGGCTTCTTTCCACAAATTGCTGGGGAACTGAACTAGATTGCGCACTTTTGACACAAAAACCATGCTCAGACACATCCGATTTTATAATTTATTTTAAAAATTTTCAGGACTTTCAAGATGCCAATTTTTTTTTCTGGAAATTTTTTTAAATAAGGGAAAGGCGGCGAATCCAAGCCTCTCCGGAGGATGGGACTTCTGGGGTTTTGGGTTCCTTAAACACCTTCACCTTAACGGTACCATGGGGACATTTGTGTTCCTGTTTCACATTCATTTCAGGGAGGTCCTTTCACACTCATCTCCAATTTTCCCGAGGTTACCTGTGGGTCCCCGGTTTTAGTTTTTGTATGGGAGAAATAAAAACTCATCCCCATATCAATTACCATAGGGATCTGAGTGGCAGACCATATTCCAATTGCAGCGGGAGGGTAGCTCCTCCCAGCTGGTGTGTGTGATGCATTTTGGTAACACCAAATTGTTTGCAGTAGGTGGGTTCTTGCACACTTTGCAGGGGCAGTCCAATCGGGTGGGAACGGGTGGCCCCTCCCTTTACCATTAAAAAGGCTGTTTTCGTTTACCTCGAAGGTTGTTGGGTTCTGACTGCAGTCCTTTTTGGAAACTTAACCCCAACTTCCCTTTACAGTTAATCACTTAAATTTTTTTGGGTGCAAGCACATTCATTCTCTACTGAATTTTCCAGCACACACCACACCCAAAAAATGTAGTATTTCCCCACTACTCCACATGGCCATATGCTGGCAATTTTTAACACCCCACTTTAGGGGATCACTTGTTTAGAAACGTAAACCGCACCAATATTTCCCGGGGGGGGGCCAGAGGTTTTATCAATAAACATATTAAGTTTGGCATTTATTTGCCCAGAGTGAAAATTTGTCTGCATTCCCCAAACACGTGTGCACGGGGTTAAGTCTGCAGTTTGAGTAATAACGATATGCAATATTGTAACTCTCGGACGACTTTTGGGGCCCCTGAAAGACCTTTAAAACGCACGCACCCGCAGGCCACTACCCCACATTGCCTGTGTGTAGCGAATAATATCCCTTCCTTGTCCCTTCTATTTACCGTATCCCTTAAACCCATGCCATGGAAACCCCGCACTAGAGAAAAACTGATGGGTTTATTAATGAGGGGGGCAGATTTGAAACATATTTTAGTAAAAGGCTCGGAAAAAGAACGGCTTCCAGAGAAAGCTTTCTGAAACAATACAGTGGGCCACACCCCCCCCAAAGCTGCATTAGGGTTTCCCCAAACACACTAACAAGAGACCAATTTTAACGTTTTTTGAAACTAGGTTAAAAAAATCATGAGAAAACGACAAGTTTTGTCCCGATGAGGATAACTACGTCTTTGTGCCTAAGATTTACATTTAAAAACAAAATTTTCACTCACGAAAAACCAACTCAAACTCAAGCTGCCCCACCAAGGGACCTAAAGTGTTATGTCACTACAACGCAACAAGCACTTGATCCCAATACTGGCGCAAGCAAGTACAAGCCCTCGTCGATTTTCCAAGGGTCTGATATTAGCGAGTGGACGGCCAGGGGACCCCACGCTAATTTCACCCCGTGCGCCCTCAACAACGCTATTACATTGCATTGTAAAACCCCCAACGTCGATGTTAAATGTCAACGCTGGGGGGCCAAATCACCAGAAATGCCCTCAATCACACGGGTGCATGTGTGTCAATGCTCACCCCTTCAAAGGGTTTTAATGTTTGAAAAAACAGCAACGTTTGTTCTAAACAAGTATAAAATTAAAAAGACCCGGGACCACGCAGCTCATGCGACTGCAGTGGGGGGCTGACGCCCCAAAAAACCACTTCACCCTGTACCCCTCATAAGGCCCCCCAGGACCCAGGACCTGGGGTCTGAATACTGCTCATCCTGCCCCAACAAGGGGGTTTGAGCACCTCACCTGGGGAGCACTCAACAGACCCCATCAGTGGGCTTTCAATCCCACCTACTAGTCACGGACACCCACCAAAAGCTCAGCGCCCGGGGACTTCACCTCCAGATGTTCCCAATCTTGCCCCTTTTGGTATACAACCTATGTCGCGCAAAAATACTGAAAACAAAAACAAAATTTTCTCCTAAAAACAACTTGAACAAAACAAGGAAAGGTGTGAGATGTACCAATAAAAAAGAAGTTAGTTATTTAATTTTTTTTAAATTATGCACCCCATACCCATCCGTGGGGGTAGTCAAAAGTTTACAAGGTACTAAGGGTCCGGGGACGGACCTCAAAGTTTTGATACGACAAGTTACAGGGGAATGAACACTTTTTACAAAGGAATGACTCACAATTTAAAAAGGTAATGAACTCCGTAGGTCAGTCAAAAACATGAAAAAGTTACAAAGGTTTTTTACAGTTTTCGAACGGGGCAATCGGCCACCCCCATCCCTTGCATAGGCGAATGAGTTAGTCAGGTTTGGCTGCTACACAGCTTACAATCTCCCATACCACACAGGAAAAATTTAAATGACAAATATATAAGGGGAGAGACTTTTTTGTTTTATGCTCAAAAGGGCAGATGTTTTGTAACTTCCCTTTTCACAAATTAAACTTGATGCAGGCTAAGGCAACCCCACGTCGCCCTGAGGATGGATTCTTACAACAACTGTGTGGTGTGTGTGTGTGTGTGGGTTGTTTGTGTGGTGTGTGTGTTTGTGTGTGGGGTTTGGGGTGTTTTTTTGTGTGTTGTATGAATTTTATGGGTGTTGTGGTGTGTGAGAGAGAGAGAAGCTCACCAACAAAAATTGCACAATACCACACAATTGTGGCCGGTGTGGGAAATGGAATTGCTCATTACTCAAAAATTTTTTCATGATTGCACCCTGTAAAACGAAGTAACCATTCTTACAGTATTCATTACCTTTGTAACGGAGTCATTTCCTTTTTTAAATTTGAGTTTCATTACCTTTCCTAGTTCAGCCCAAAAACTTTAGCCCGGGCCCCCGGACCCATTTTACCCGTAATCTGTAAATACCTTTGAAAAATTTCTATTGTGACAGACCCCACCTGGGGTTCATTACCTTTGTAAATTGTGAGTTTCTTTCCTTTTTAAATTTGAATTCATTACTCTGTAACTTTCTCACTATCAAAACTTTGAGGCCCAGTCCCCGGACCCTTAAAACCCTTAAACTTTTGCTACCGCCCACAGGGTGGGTATGGGGTCATAAAAACAATTTAAAATAAAAATCCTCACAACGCCTACCCCCCTCAAAACCCCCCCACCCAATTCCTAACCCAGATTGGGCTTTTTTTTTTAATTCCCCCCTCATACCATTGCCCCTCGAACACTTGTACTACCCACTATTTTTCCATTGAAAACCCCCCCCCTATCAAACATAGTATCATCTACATACCCTATTAAAAGGCCAAACCCTTGAAACCCCACTCTCTGATCCCTCTTTTTTACACATACCCGCTCCACCCAAACTATGAAAGAATCCTGTTGCCCAAAAATTTGACATAGGCCACCCTTTCCTAAGTCCCCCCAAACCCCTTAAAATTTTCCCCCCCAAAACGACCATTAAACGTACCCTCGCCATTGCACCTCGATACACCTCAAACCCAAACCCCCTATTTCTTCCCCCCAAACCCCCTTCCCCTGAGGAGGCTCCATGCTTCTCGTCCCCCCTATCATTGCCCCCTTTCCCAACGGTGCCACCAAACCCCCCCCCCCCCCTCCCTCCTTTAGCCTCCATGAAATCCCTAAGAACCCAAGCCCCTCCACCATAACCCCCCTGGGAAACCCAAAAAACTGAGTTTTCGTACTACCCACCCCCCCACACACTTAAACCGATTACCAAAATTTTTAGCAAACAACTTGTAATCTGGCTAACAAACGAGATCACCCATTTAACCCTAAAGGGTATGCGCCCCTTTCCCCTTTGGTAGCAAGACGACAACAGCTGTTGCCTGCTTCCTCCCAACTCACCTCCTTTTTATGCAATTTAAAACCTAACCAAAAAAAACGCTTCATTAGCCCCCAATGCTGTGATAAAATCTGCCGAGAGTCCATCAATTCCTGGTCTTTGCTTTTTTCACTTCCATTTAAAGACCCCTTTTTCCCCTTAGTTTTTTCCCCTATGATTGTTTCCCCTATCACTGTTATGCAATACAATCACACTCCCACACCCTTTCAAAAACCCCCCCTCTCCCATTCTCGTTGCCAGTGTTTCTCATACCACTTATCCCCAAACCCCCCCTTTCCTTTCTATTGTATAACCCCCCCTCCTGTACCCCCTATCGACTCAAACCCAACCAGGGAATAGCCATTGCCGCTGTCTTTGTTTTTGCCTTTGCAATATGCACTTTAAGACTATCGCCCCCCATAAACCCCTCTTCCACCCCCCCGCACTCGCCCCGCTTGGAACCTCTCATCCTGTTTTTTGCACACCCCCTTTTAAATTTGGCAAAATGTTCCATAGGATAAGTGCCCCCCACCACCCCACATAACAACCCGTAACCTGCCCGAAAAGTTGGCAAGCCCATATTTTAAAAAATTGATGCGTTTCCCTTCTCTTACGTAATATTGCTTAATCCGTTCTTTAGCCACACCATCCCACCATATCACCACATTCTCTACCCCATTTACCTCTGCACTTAACCCCTCCCACAGCATTGCAAATCCCTCTATCCCCTCCTCATCGCTTAACACACTCATATTTAACTTCCAATATCCCCTAGATATACCTGCTAGTGACTCCCACCCCACCTCTGCTACTACTGCCCGATGATCCAAATAAGCTACTTCTATTGTACGGAAAAATGTCAACCAAGCCCCTTGAGATATATACAGCCTATCCAACCTAGCAGCATAACCCCTTCTTACAAAAGTGTGCTCTACCTCCAACGCCCCTCCTCCAACCGCATCCCACAACTGAATATCCCTCAAGAGATCTCGCAAGGCCGCCGACATGTGCCTTGCCCCTTTTGGTTCCACGTCAGCCCTCCTAATAACGCAGTTCCAGTCCCCACCAACGATGGCCACTGCAGGTAAACCATGTAAGAAGAAAACTAGTTCTTCACATACAAAATCCCATTTTACTCTCACATCATTTTCTGCTGGTGCATACACACTTACAAAGGATACCATTTGCCCCATCCACCACCCATCCACACGCAATACTCTCCTGCTCTCCCCCCTCACTTCTTAACAACACAAATGGGCTCGCCTCCCTGATCATGATGCCCACACCACCTTTCAGACGTACAGATGGCATAGTCACCACCTGAAACACTGCCACTTCCAGCACTTTCCCC
Organism: Cherax quadricarinatus; assembly: GCF_026875155.1. Lineage (NCBI taxonomy): Eukaryota > Metazoa > Arthropoda > Malacostraca > Decapoda > Parastacidae > Cherax > Cherax quadricarinatus. Next base: position 9,221 of record NW_026492842.1, read on the forward strand.
TCCTTGAAATTGTGCTCCTGAAGAAACACTACATCTACTTATATTTGAGCAGAACATTCGAAACCATTCCCTTTTTACACCCTGGCACAGTCCATTCACATTCACAGTCATACACCTGAGGCCGCTGTTAAAGTTTCCACCCCTGCCTCTTTTCTCCATTCTTCCCAGGACCACCTGCACTTGGGTTTCTACAAGTCTTCCCTCCCATCCCCCTTCTTCCGGTTCCTCTTGTCTTGGCTACCATGATGAAATTCATCCACCCTCCCAGGTCTCTGCGCCGGTGTCAGGACATCATCAGAGTCTGATGCCACCACTCTCTTCCTCGTGATAACCTCGTCCTCCATGTTATCATCGAAGGAGGCCGCACGATGGACCTCAACCTCCACTGTGCTTCGTCCCATGAAACACGGCGACGTTTCTCCCACACCGCTTGCCATGTCTTCCCTGCTATGTGTTTGTATGTCACATTCCTCCACTGTCAACTCGGTGTTTTGCACCTCTGCAGGTTCATCCTCCACCTCTACAGGCAGTGACAAAGTCCTCAACACCTCCTCAAGCTCTTCCTCAATCGCCTTTACCTCCTCCTGCACACACACTTCTGCACTCAGCTCCTTCAAAATATCAGTTTCTGGTGGGACACAGCTTGCCTCACACATGCCAGGCTTCTCGAGGGGCTCCACCACCTCACTCCACAATCACCCACGCTCGTGCTTGTGCGTGGGGCTTGTAGCAACTGTGTTCACTCTGGTAACAGGTGCTTCATTAGTTTGTGCAGGCACCCACCGCTGCTTCACACACATAGCCGCCAAATGATCGTATGCCCCACATAACCTGCACATACGTCTCTGTCCAGCATATGATACAAGAACCTGTGTTCTAAAGTCCTCCAGTATGACATAAGATGGTATGGAATGTCGTAGGGTCATCTTCAGGGTAAATGTCCCCTTTAGACGGCCCATATAAGCACCTGCCGCCCACTTGCCTTGCTGTGCCAGATGTACGGCTCCATATGCCTCAAAAACACTTCGTATGTCAGCCTCATCTGCCTCGAATGGTACATTACGGAGCTTGACCCACGTAAAGTGGCGGGATACGTCAGTCAAACGCACCTTCACAGCTGGAGTAGCATCAAGAGTCACGTCTTGAAATCTGTGCACCAATGACTCGTACACAGATGTGGAATTCAGTTTAACGAAGATCCTATATGCTCAGTTCAGGGCAACACCATACACCCCATAGTCCTGAATACCATACATCTCCCTGATGATGGTCGAGAGTAACACCTGCACTGAAGTGGGTGAAATTGACCCACGAAGCAGCTCTATACCGATGGTATTTACATGACGCCTCCCACTCAGCACCACGTTGGTACTAGGTAGCTCGCCTGAAAACAGCAGAAGGGTGCAGAGCACAACCACACTCTACCATGGTCAGGCAGTGAATGAATTTAGAGGCAACTCACTCAGAAGTGTTCAAGAAATGGCAAAGTATTTTATCCACAGTCGTATATTACAGACCATTCTGGAGAAATACACTGACTTTGCTAGCTGTAAATAATGCATTACCACGTGTGTGTGTGTGTGTGTGTGTACTCGCCTAATTGTACTCACCTAATTGTGGTTGCAGGGGTCGAGACTCAGCTCCTGGCCCCGCCTCTTCACTGATCGCTACTGGATCCTCTCTCTCTCTGCTTCCTGAGCTTTGTCATACCTCTTCTTAAAACTATGTATGGTTCCTGCCTCCACTACTTCACTTGCTAGGCTATTCCACTTGCTGACAACTCTATGACTGAAGAAATACTTCCTAACGTCCCTGTGACTCGTCTGACTCTTCAGCTTTCAGTTGTGACCCCTTGTCTGTGTCCCCTCTCTGGAACATCCTATCTCTGTCCACCTTGTCTATTCCCCACAGTATCTTGTATGTCGTATCATGTCTCCCCTGACCCTTCTGTCCTCCAGTGTGTCAGTCCGATTTCCCTTAAACCTTTCCTCGTACGAAATTTCCCTTGAGCTCTGGGGACTAGCCTTGTTGCAAACCTTTGTACTTTCTCTACTTCTGACATGCTTGACCAGGTGTGGGTTCAGACTGGTGCTGCATACTCAGTATGGGCCTTAAAACATACACAGTGTACAGTGTCTGAAACGATTCTTCATTTAAGGGTATCGGAACGCTAATTCTCAGGGTTGGCCAGCGCCCGTTGCTGCAGCGGCTTATTTGGTTGATGTGTGCCTCCGGTGATGTGCTCGGTGTTCATGGTCCACCCCAAGGTCTTTTCTCCTGAGTGCGGTCTGTAAGTCATTGTCCACCTAGCCTATACACGCTGTTTGCGGTCTTCTTTGCCCCTCCCAATCTTCTTGACTTATGCATTTGGCTGGATACGATTCGAGAAGCCAGTTACTGGACCACATGTCCAGGCCTCTCTAGTCTCTTTGCAGTCTGCTCATCCTCGTCCGATTTAATTCTTCTTCATACTTCACGTCATCTGCGAACAGGGACACTCAGAGTCTATCCTTTCCATCATGTCGTTCACATATATCAAAAATAGCATGGTCCTAAGAATGACCCCTGTGGGACCCTGTCGTAACAGGCGCCCACTGTGATACCTTTCACGTACCATGACTCGTTGCTGCCTCCCAGTCCAGGTATTCCCTTATCCATTGCAGTTGCCCTTCTTTTACGTGTGCCATGATCCTCCAGCTTCTGCAATAATCTCTTGTGGGGGAAAACTGTGTCAAAGGCCTTCCTGCAGTCTAGGAAAGCGCATCTCCCCCCCCCCCCCCCCCCCTCTCTATGTGTTTTACTTCTGTTACTTGTTAAAACTCCAGGACGGTTTGTGATACAAGATTTGGCCTTCCTTGAACCATGCTGGTTTTCATTTATAATCTTGTTCCTTTCCAGGTGTTCGACCACTCTCTACTGATAATCTCTCCATTGACTTTGACACCGATAATGTCAGAGACACAGGTCTTTAGTTTAGTGCCTCGTTTCTGTTTTCCTTTTCTTAAATATGGGGACTACATTAGCTGTCTTCCATTTCATCAGGTAGTTGCCCAGTTTCAAGGGATGTGTTGAAGATTGTGTTAGAGGCACACACAGCATCTCTGGGTCTTCTCTAAGGACCCATGGGGAGATGATTGTCCGTGCATTTTGTTGCTCATAGTCATCATTTCATTTACTGGTTTTCCTGCCAGTTCTCTGTCCACTGTTTAGACTCCCGCAGGAAGTTTCTTCAACCCTATGTAGTCCCTCTTTTATAGTAGGTTTTTCCCATTCTACTCCTGTTTATTCTCTCCACTTGCAGAGCTTACTATGTATTCAAGCACAGAACCACGTGGTCGCTAGCTCCCTAGGGGACTCTCTTACTTGGCATGTCTCAATGTCTGAGCTGCCAGGGTGAACACAAGGTCCATCTTGCTGTTCATCCTCCCCTCTCACTCTGGTTGTGTCCTTAACATGTGGGTGCATGAGGTTTTTTCCATGCACCACGTCCTACATCCTGGCTCTCCATGTTTTGGGTCCCCCATGTGGCTCCAGGTTTTTCCCAGTTCAATCTCCTGTGGTTGAAATCCCCCATAACCAGCAAACTTTGCTCTGCTGGAGTGAGCTCTTCTTGCCACCTCAGCAGTTGCCACCATGCTCTGTTGCTCTCTTTCATATTCCTCTCTTGGCCCCTGCAGGAGTCTGATGGTGGATTATACATCACTGCAATGACCACTTTGTGTTCCACCCGAGCTGAAGTGTACCGCTATATAGTCTCTTATTCCTGTTTCATCTATTTGCCTTCCATTTTTCGAATTTCCATCTGTTTTTTACGAGCAGAGCCAACCCCACCTCCCCCTTGCCCCTTCTTTCTTTCCTCATGATCTTGTATTCCTGGTAGGGAAGATTGCATCTTTATTGTCTCCATGAGTTTTGTTTCTGTAACTGCTATGATGGTCTGGGGAACTTCTCATTGATTTTTCTTGCCATTCTCATGTTTATTCGTTAATCCATCTGCATTGGTGTACCAAACCTTGTCAACTTCTGTTCTAATACTGTAAAACTGTTGTGCGGGGGGTGGAAACAGAGGGATCGGTGTGTGATGGTTGGTTTGGATTGTTCAGTTGCCTTGGGGGTGTCGTGGCTGGAGTCCGTCTGCAGGTGTTTCTGGGGGGTGCGTTGTCCCTTCCATTTGATCTGGGTTATTCTGCTCTCCTTTTTCATTTCCTCCCATTTCTCCTTTCGTCTTGAACTCTCTCTTTCATTGTCTTCTTTCGTTCCTGTGTTCTGTCTCGGTCGAGGTACACGCTCCGGAAACTTCGCTGCTTGCCTCTCAGCCGTGACTTTCTCCTGTCAGGATCATGGTTCGGGTTGGATGTCTGCCTAGAAAATTACTTTGAGCAGGCCGATTCCTTTTCTTGTGAACCACCCAATTCTTCCGAAAATTTGCACCTGGTGTCATGTCCCCCTCGGCCTATCACCTCATGATGTCTTTCCAATCGCTTTTTTCTCCTCCTTCTTTCTTTCATCATAAGTTCCCACTTTTACTTCGTTAGCCCCAATTTTAGGGGGACAAACACGGATCTCTCCCTTCCACCTCCACTGTGACTCCCATGCATCCTGATGAGTTTAGTTCCTTCCCGTGGAGTTGTTTCCTTCTTCAGTCCCTTCCCTCATATGGCCCCTATGCCTTCTTGGTTTATCCTTCCTGACTCACCTGCTCCTCTGGCCCCCCACAGGTATTGGTAAGGTCCCTTGCAATGTCCTAGTTCCTTCGATGTCTTCCAACCTCTCTTTCTGTTCCTAGAGTGCTCCTGGTCTTTGTTTTGGCCCCATGGGGTTTTGACGGACCTCTGATCAGTTTAGTTTCTGCTTCCTTCGGACCCTGTTGTCTGTGTTCAATGTAGCCATTGCCGATGCTTACTTCTGTAATGTCTTTGTCTCTGTGCTGTTTCAGATGTCTCAGCTACCTCTTCTAATCTCTCTATCTTGATTTCTGCTTCTGTGCCTGTTGCTTTCCACTTCTGCCATTCTGTGTAACCCTCTCTTCCATCTTCCTTTCCAGCTCATCTAGTCTCCTTCACCAGTCTTCCTCCCTTTTTTTGAGCTCAATCTCCCATTCCTCCTCTCCAGATTCGTCCTTGGAACCCCTTGTCCTCATCCTGGTTAGGGGAGGGGAATAGATGGTTAGGCGAGGAGGATGGATGGTTGTGGGGGAGGGGGATGATGGTTATTGGAGGGGTAGAGATAGTTGGGGGAGGGAGTTAGGATGGTTTGGGGGGAGAGAGGGGCTGGATGGTTATGGGGGAGGGGGGAGGGAGGTTACTGGAGGGGAGGGAGGTTGTTGGCGGGTTTAGCGGTTTGGTGTGTGTGTGTGTGTTGTGTTGTGTGTGTGTGTGTGGGTGTGTGTGTTTGTGTGTGTGGTGTGTGTGTTGTGTGTGTACTCACCAAATTTGTAATCACTATTTGTGGTTGAGGGGGTCGAGTCTAGACTCCTGGCCCCCTCTTGTGTGTGTTCTTGTGTGATTGTGTGTGTGTGTTTGGACTCACCTATTTGTGGTTGCAGGGGTCGGTTCACAGCTCTGGCCCCACTCTTCACTGATTGCTACTAGGTGCCTCTCTTTCCGTGCCCATGGCTCTATCATACCTCGCCTTAAAACTGTGTATGGTTCCGCTCCACTACCTCAACTCTTTCTAGGCTATTCCACAGTATACTACTCGGGGACTGAAGAAATACTTCCTAACATCCCTTTTGATTCATCTGAGTCTTCACCTTCCAATTGTGACCTCTTGTGTCGGTGTCCCTCTCTGGAAATCCCGTCTTTGTCACCTTGTCTCTTCCGCACAGTATTTTATATGTCGTTATCAGTCTCCCCTGACCTCTTTGTCCTCCAGTGTCGTCAGGGCCGATTTCCTCACCTTTCTTCGTAGGACAATTCCCCGTAGCTCTGGGACTAGTCTGTTGCAACCTTTGCACTTTCTCTAATTTTTATGACGTGCTTGACTAGGTGTGGATCCCAAAACTGGTTGCTGCCATACTCAGTATGGGCTGACGTAATGGTATACTATTACAGGTCTTAAAACGAATCCTTACTGAGGTTATCAGAAACGCATCGTAGTTTGCCAGGCGCCCGTCATGCTGCAGCAGGTTATCTGATTGATGTGTGCCGCAGGAGATACGCTCGGTGTTATACTCACCCCAGATCTTTTTCCTTGAAGTGAGGTTTGCAGGTCTTGGCCATCTAAACTATATTGTGTCTGCGGTCTTCTTTTGCCTTCCCCAATCTTCATGACTTTGCATTTGGCTGGGTAAATTCAAGGAGACAGTTGCTGGACCAGGCTTGTAGCCGTCCAGGCTCTCTTTGTAGTCCTGCTGATCATAATCCGATTTGATTCTTCTCATTAACTTCACATCATCTGAAACAAGGACACTTCTGAGTCTGTCCCTTCCGTTATGTCGTTCACATATACCAAGAACAGCACAGGTCTAGGACTGACCCTGTGGAACTCCGCTTGTCACTGGCGCCCCCACTCGACACCTCGTCGTCGCGTAACATGGACTCGTTGTTGCCTCCCTGTCAAGTATTCTCTGATCCATTGCAGTGCCTTTCCTGTTATGTGTGCCTGATCCTCTGCTTTTGCAGTAACTCTGTGGAATAACGTGTCGAAGGCCTTCTTGCAGTCCAAAAATATGCATCGATCCACCCCCTCTCTCTCTTGTCTCTGTCACCTTGTCATAAAACTCTAGTAGGTTTGTGACACAGGATTTTCCTTCACTGAAACTGTTGCTGGTTGTCAATTATACACTTGTTTCTTCCAGGTGCCACCCACTCTCCTCTGATGATCTTCTCCATGACCTTGCAGACTATACACGTTAGGATAAGGTCTGTAGTTTAGTGCCTCATGTCTGTCTCCCTTTTTAAAAATTGGGACTACATTTGCCATTTTCCATACCTAGGGAGTTGCCCAGTTTCAAATGATGTGTTGAAGATTCTTTGTATAATGGCTCACACAATATCTCATGCTTCCTCTTTAAGGAACCCATGGAGAGATATTGTCTGGTCACACGCTTTGAGGTGTCAAGTTCGCATAGGCAGCTTCTTCACCTTCTCTTGGTTATATGTACTCATCCAGCACTTGCTGGTGTGCCCCCCAGTTTGATTTCTTTGGAGTCCTACTGGTTTCCACTCGTAAATTACCTCTTTAATCTTGTGTTGAGCTCCTGACTCCTCTCGTCGTTTCTTGGTGAATTCCCCATCACCCTTTCCTCAGTCTGATTACCTGGTCCTTGACTGTTGTTTTCCTCCTGGGTGGCTGTACAAACAGCTTCGGGTCAGTCTTACTTTTGATGCTATGTACATTTTCATATTGTCTCTGGCCTCCCTTCTTATCTGTGCAATTCGTTTCTGGCTCTTCGGCTGATTTCTTTTATTTCCTGAGTTCTCTGTCTTCTGTACCTTTTCCATTCTATAGTACACTAGTTTTTGCCTCCTACACTTTTGGTGTGAACCAAGGACTCGTTCTGCTCTTCCACTATTGCTGTTTCCCTTGGAACAAACCTCTCCTCTGCCTCCTCTGCATTTTGTTGCTACATAGTCCATCATTTCTTGTAATGGTTTTCCTGTCAGTTCCCTCTCCCAATCCATGTCTTGAATGAAGTTCCTCATGCCTGAGTAGTTCCCCCTTTTTGAAGGTTTGGTTTTTCCCAGCCTATTCCTGCTACTTCTCTCCACTTGGAGACTCAACTATGTAGTCGAAGCACAGACCATCATGATCACTTGCTCCCAGGGGCCTTTCATACATGTTACCCTCGATGTCCCGAACTACTCATGGTGAATACAAGTCGAGGCCTTGACTGGTTCATCCTCTCCCTCTTCTCTGGTATAGTGTCTCTACATGTTGATGCATGAGGTTTTCCAGTACCACATCCGTCATCTTGGGGCCTTCTCATGTTTTTCGGGATCCCCATAGAGGCTCCAGGTTTTCCAGTAATCTCTTGTGATTGAAATCACATAACTAGTAAACTTTGCTCCCCCCATGTGTTATCTCATGGCCACCTCAGCTAGTGTGTCGATCATTGCTCTGTTGCTCTCATCGTATTCTTTTTTCGCCTCCTGCAGTTCTGTGGTCGGGTTGTGCATTACTGCAATTATCACCTTATGTCCCTAGGACTGGATTGTTCCTACTAAGTAGTCCCTTTCGCCCGTGCCATTCCATTCCTTCATTTTCTCAAAATCCACTGGTTTTATGAGCAGTGCAACTCCTCCTCCCCCTCTCCTCCTCTGTCTTTCCTGGGATTTGGTATCCGGATGGAAAGATTTGAACCTGTTATTATTCTGGTGAGTTTTGTTTTCTTGTGAGTGCTCTGATGTCTGGGGATGTCTCTTTGATTCTTTCGTGTGCCACTCCTCATATTGTTTGTTATTCATTGCATTTGTATAACCACTCCTTCAACTTCTTTTCTAAGACTGTGGTCTGGGAGGTATATTGGGGTTGGGGAAGTGGGAGATGTAAGGAACTATGGGTTGTTGGCTGTGGGGGTGGAGTATTTGTAATGTAGTGGGATGGGGCCATTGGATGTGGGGCCTGTGTTTTGGTTTAGAGTGTTTGGTTGCCACTGGGGTTGACCTGGTTGGGAGGGCTTCTATTAGGAAGTTGGTGAGGGCAGGCTGGTATTGGATCTTCTTCCTGGGTCTGGGATCTCTGTCTGTCTTCTCCAATCCCCCTCTCTTTCCTCTTTCGCCTTTGTACCATCTCTCTCAGTTTTCTGCCTTTCTTCTTGATGTTCTGTCGCGGTCGAAAAATACACCTTCCTGTATGCAGCTGTCCCTTAATGTGCTTCTTCTGCAGGATCCTGGTCCGAGTCAGCTTCTGCCTTGAAGGTCACTTTCACTGGCGGGTTCTTTTTTTTACAAACCCCCCTATTCTCTGAAAATTTTCCAGCTGGTCATGTCGTCTTCTACTATAGCTTTCATGATGCTTTCGATTGCTTTTTTTCCCCTTTGTTTTCTTGCTTCATATGTTTCCCCTTCAAACTTCCGGAGCCCATACACAAAGACTGACAACACCCTTCATTTCCCATGTGTATTCCTGTGTTTCCCCTCATTTAATTTGTTTCCTGCATACAGTTTCCTTTCTTCAGTTTCACGGCTAATGTACTTGCGGCTCTCAGTGGTCCTGTCATTTTCCCTTCTCGCATTCCTTGGGCTCTGTTGTTGTCTGTTAGGGCCTCCACATAAAGCTTAGCTCTTTCATTTACTACAGTCTCCTCTGATAGAGCTTCCCCATGCAGTTGTGCCCTTCTTTCCTACAGTCCCCTTATTTGTGGCTGAGGTAGCAGCTCTCTGTTGTCATTCCCCAAAATGTTTTCAGTTATTTAGGCTGTTTCAATTTTTCAGTTCCTCTTCTAAACTCTGTATCTTAGCCTCTGCTGCTGCTTTGAATGCACCTCCACTCATGCTTTCCATTATCTATCCTCTCTTCCATTCTCATGCTAAGTTCTTTCTAGTTTTCTTTTCCCATTAACATCTCTTTTATGAGCTATTGCTGCCCAATCTTCCTTTGCAGCTTCCTCCTCTGGTCCCTTGGTATTTTTTGTTGCTTTACAACCCATTTTTGTTTTATCCTGATTGCCTCAGAGTGGGAAACCTATAGTTCTGTTATGTTAGGTTAGTAGTGTATATGTCAGAGTGTGGGGGGGAGGGAGGTTGTGGATGGAACTGTGGATCTATGTGGAGAGCAGGAGTGGGGCAGGGGTGGGGAGGGGGAGGGGTAAAACGGGGGAGGGGAGGGTGAACGAGGGAGGGGGGGATCAGGGGAAGAAGTGAGATGTCGGTGGTGAGGGGGGGGGTTGTATGTGTGAGTCTGGATATGTGTGTGTGTGTGTATGTGTGTAATTTTGTGTGGAATTATTGCGTGGTGTTTATTATGTAATGAAAGGTAGGTGGCTTGTGCGTTGTAATGTAGTCTCAGTGGTCCTTTGCTCCCACAACTTTCTTGTGACCTGACCCACCTCCGGGGGCTTGACTCGCACATACTTACAGTGTGTGTGTGTGTGGTGTGTGGTGTGTGTGTGTGTGGTGTGTGTGTGTTTGTGTTATGTGTGTAATATATCAGGGTGTGTGTGTGTGTGTGTGTGTGTGTGTGTGTGTTGTGTGTGTTGTGTGTGTGTGTGGGTGTTTGTGTATGTTGTGTGTAATATGTGTATTGTGTGTGTGTATGTATATATGTGTGTGTGTGTGTGTGTGTTGATGTGTGTGTGTGTGTGGTTGTGTGTGTGTGTGTATGTGTGTGTGTATGTGTGTATGGGGGAGGTATGCAGGGAGATTACTGTTTTAATACATACCAGTATTCTGGGGTTTATAAAAAGCGATAATTGCTACTAAGGTCTAAAGCTCAATATAGTGTCTGCCCTTGTGTGTGTATGTGAGGGGGGGATGGTTAGGGGGGGGGTGTAGATACGTTATACCTCTTGTTCTGTCTTTCCTAGAAATGCGACACTTCGCGGCGTGTGCGGATAAGCTATTCTTGCCTCCGATCGCTTATTGTCTTTCTGGATTAAGGTATTCAATTATTTGCTGTTGTATCCATATTCCTTGTTCCACGTTCAGAGAGGACTTCCTAGCTTCCTAAGTGTTCTTACTACTAAATACTACTGTAATATAGCTTGCAGGATTGATTGTCCAGTATCTAACAGTGATGCAAGGCCAAGCCAAGCCAAGCCTGCGACATGCAAAACACGATATAGGTGTACTTGCGTGGCAACGGTCGTTGCCAAGGTTGCCAAATGCTGTTGGCGCAGTTAGTCGAGTAGCCTAAATCCCTATTTTGGAGATCTTCATCCGTGATGATTAGATCCACATGTGCTTCAATACATCCCTCGTTCATTCACGCGATTTCACTTTTCACTTTATTGATAGTTTAAACTTCACATTATATACACTTCACTTTATATTGTTTAATGGCACACAAACTTGTCGTGACGTCACTGCTTCAGGCCTACCGCTGCCTAGTAGACCAATTGTTTGGATAATTTTGGATAATGATAATTTCAGGCTTTCTCACAACTTTTTCTAACTATAACTTAGTTATCACTCGTATTATTGCTCACTGACGATGTCCACTACCCACTGTGTGCCCACGTCTGCACCCACGGGACCCACGCGGTGTGTGGTGCATGCTTGTGTTATAAGAACATAAGAACATAAGAAAGAAGAAACACTGCAAAGGCCTACTGACCCACGAAGAGCTGGTCCATGTCCCCCCGGATTAGGGACTGACCAACCCCCGATTATCCCAATGAACCCACCCAGTCTGGTCATCCCCATCAAGGATGGAGCACTGCTACAGACCCAAGCAGCCCAAAGCTAGTTCAGGTCCAACTCACACCCACCCACACCCATCATGTATTTATTTAACATTTTCTTAAAACTACACCAACGTTTTAGCCTTAATAGCCTGTACTCGGGAGGCTTGTTCCATCTCATTCACGACTTATTACCCAAACCATGTGCTTTCCTATATCCTTCCTGATCTGAATTTTTCCAAACTTAAACCATTGCTGCGAGTCCTGTCTTGGCTGGATAATTTCTCAGCGCACTATTTACTTCCCTTTATTTATTCCTGTTTTCCTTTATACACCTTGGAATCATATCCCCCCCTTAATTCTACGCCTTTCGAGAGAGTGCAGATTCAGGGCCCTCAGTCTTCCCCATAGGGAAGATTTCTGATACATGGATATCTTTGTCATCCTCCTTTGTACGTTTTCCAGAGGATTTATATCCCTTCTGTACTACGGTGACCGAACTGAGCAGCATAGTCTAAATGTGCCTAACAAGTGATATATGAGATGGAAAAAAGAACAACTGAGGGACTTCTATATTTTATAACTTCTAGATATGAAGTCCAGAATTCTCTTTAGCTTTATAGCGAACACTAATGCACTGTTGTCTTGGTTTTAGATTTACTGCTAATCAGAACCTCCTAAATCTCCTTTTTGCAATTATGGAGTTTACCTGGACGAGAGTTCGGGGGTCAACGCCCCCGCGGCCGGTCTGTGACCAGGCCTCCTGGGGTCAGTTGCCTGATCAACCACGGCTGTTGCTGCTGGCTGCACGCAAACCAAACGTACGAGCCACAGCCCGGCTGATCAGGAATGACTTTAGGTGCTTGTCCAGTGCCAAGTTGAAAGACCTGCCAGGGGTCTGTTGGTTAATTCCCCCTTATGTGTGCGGGAGGCAGTTGAACAGTCTCGGGCCCCTGACACTTATTGTATGGTCATCTTAACGTGCGTAGTGGGGAACCCTGCTTTTCATTGGGGGGATGGTGCATCGTTCTGCCAGGTCTTTTGCTTTCGTAGTGAGTGATTTTCGTGTGCAAGTTCCGGTACTAGTCCCTCTAGGATTTTCCCGGTGTATCTTATCATGTATCTCTCCACTCCTGCGTTCCAGGGAATTAAGGTTTTAGAAACCTCAAGCGCTCCCGTAATTGAGGTGTTTTTATCTCCGTTATTGCGCGCCGTGAAAGTTCTCTGTACATTTTCTAGGTCCGGCAATTTCACCTGCACTTGAAAGGTGCTGTTTAGGAGTGCTGCATATTCCAACCTGTAGAACAAGTGACTGAAGTGGGAGTGTAATCATGGCTTGGCCCCTCCCTAGTTTGAAGGTTCTCATTATCCATCCTGTCATTTTCTAGCAGCATGCGATTGTACAATGTTATGGTCCTTGACGGTGAGATCCTCCGTACATAATCACTCCCAGGTCTTTGACGTTGGTGTTTCGCTCTATTTTGTGGCCAGAATTTGTTTGTTCTCTGATGAAGATTTAATTTCTCATGTTTACCATATCTGAGTAATTGAAATTTTCTCATAGTTTGAACTTCATATTGTTTTTTGCAGTCCACTGAAAAGATTTGGTTGATGTCCGCTGGAGCCTTGCAGTGCTGGTAATTGGAGACCACTGTCATGCAGATTCGGGTGTTTCATCTGCAAAGGAAGACACGGTGCTGTGGCTGACATCCTTGTCTATGTCGGAATATGAGGATGAGGATCAAGATGGGAGCTAGTACTGTGCTTGTGGAAAGAGCTTTTCACCGTCAGCTGCCTCGGACTTTACTCTGTTGTCGACTACTCTCTGTGTTTGTTTAGTGAGGAAATTCATAGTTCCATCGACGACTTTTCCTGTTTATTCCTTTAGCGCGCATTTGTGCGCTATTACGCCATGGTCACATTGTCGAAGCTTTTGCAAAGACTGTGTATATTACATCTGCATATTCTTTTTGTCTTTCTAGTTGCATTTAGGACCTTGTCGTAGTGATCCAGTTAGTTGAGACAGACAGGAGCGACTGTTCTGAAAACCTGTTGCCCTGGGTTGTGTAACTGATGGGTTTCTAGATGGGTGGTGATCTAGCCTTCTTAGGAACCCTTTCAAAGATTTTATGATATGGGATGTTGTGCTATTGGTCTGTAGTTCTTTGCTGTTGCTTTAGACTGCCCCTTTGTGAGTGGGGCTATGTCTGTTGTTTTTAGTAACGAGGGACGGACCCCGTGTCCATGCTCCCTGTCCATAGGATGCGAAAGGCTCGTGTTAGGGGCTTTCTTGCAGTTCTTGAAATGAAACACAGCGTTTCCATGAGTCTCCGGCCATGGGGCAGAGTGCTTGGCATGTCAGTTATCGCCTGTTCGAAGTCTTTTGGCGTCAGGATAACATCGGATAGGGCTTGTGTTAATCAAATTTTGTGGCTCTCTCATAAAAATTCATTTTGTTTTGATCTTCGACTTCTCAGTCTTGGTTAGCGGCTTGCTAAAAAGAAGTCATATTGGGACTTGATTAGCTCACTCATTTCCTTGCTGTCATTGTGTAGGACCATCTTGTTTAAAGAGGGGCCATACTGGACGTTGTTCTCGATTTTTGATTTGGATAGGGAAGAAATACCTTTGGGTGTCTTTCCGTTTCATTTAGGGCTTTTAGTGCTTCCCGCGATTCCTGACTCCTAAAAGGATTCTTATTAGCTTAAGTTACGATGCTTGCGGTTTCTCTGACCAGTGTCTTCCCTGCGCTTTCAAGATATAATTTGACCTCTTTTAGCCGCTCTGTTATTCTTTTCGTGCTCCTGTAAAGGGTGAGCGCCTGTCTCTTTCTATTTTACATCTACTCCTCCTTTTTCTTAGAGGAATAAGCCTTGTGCTACATCGATTACCACCGAGTTAATCTGTTCTAGGCATTATGTTTGGGTCTGTGTTGCTTAGTAATATCTTCCCAGACTTATTCGGGTTAGGACTTGGTTTACTTGGTCCCACTTTAGGTTTTTGTTATTGAAGTTGAATTTGTTGAATGCTCCCTCGTGACTAGTTCTCTCATTTGTCGGTATGGGGCTCCACGCTACATATGAGGTCTAGACCTCAATTATCGTTTGTGATCTGAGTATATTGTTTTTTTTTGTTATGGTGACATTTCTTATCAGATCATCATTTTAGTGAAGATGAGGTCTAGTGTATGCTCCAGTCTAGTAGGATCTATTATTTTGCTGGTTTAAATTGAATTTTGTGCCGAGATTTAAAAGCTCGTGTGAGTGTGATTTTTTCATCAGAGCTGCATCTGGTCCTGGTGTTATTATGGCAAATATAATTTGCTATATTCCTCCATTTTAGGTGCCTTAAGTTGAAGTCCCCCAGAGCAAGATGTTGGGTGGCAGGAGCTGGAAGATTTTCCAGACGTGGTCAATTTTTAACAGCTGTTCCTGAATTGCTGGGATGTTGCATCCGGAGAGGCTTTGTAGACTACCACAATGACTAGGTTTTGGTTCTCGACCTTTACTGCTAAAACTTCCATCTACATCATTTGAGGCATTAAGCAGGTCTGTTGCAAACAAGTGACTCTGCAATGTACAGGCCAACCCCCCCCTTTTGCCTGTCACTCTGTCACATCTTATAGGTTGTACCTGGGATCAATATTCGTTTGTCCAAGTGATCCTTTATGTGGGTCTCAGTGAAAAGCCGCGAACATTTGCCTTTGCCTCTGCAAGCAGTCCACGGATGAAAGGTATTTTGTTGTTTGTTGCTGGCTTTAGACATCTTGTTTTTCCAGATTTCCCATGCTCGCAGATACCAAGGTTGCATAAGTTATGTGCACAGGCTTGGTTTCCGCTTGCTTTGGGTTTCTGTGATGTATTCCTCTGTTGGTGCAGATTTCACTGTTTCTATCTCCCTAGCACCAACAATGGAGTCCCCCAGTTGTTTTTTGTATTATATCCTCCACTATTGCTAGTGGAGTCTCTTGTTTGTATTCCTGCGGTATTTTAGAGTTTTGCAATATTGGTTTTATCTTATCTTTGACTACACTTGTTTCCCTACTATGGCTCCTGTCCCCTATGAGGTCATTTATATGTATTCCTTCCTGCGTATAATTCCCGACTACCTGGACAAAATCTCCAGCTTCACCATTACTGCAATCGGTAGTATTAAGATCTACATTATTTAGTTTATATGTGGCATGTTATTTAACTGGTCCAACATTTAGAACTTTGCATTTTTTGTCAATATTAAAACTGCATCTGCCCACTTCTCGACCAATTGCGTCTCAGTCTATTCAAATCTCCTGGAAGTGCTCTAATGTCATCATTAGAATGAATTGGACGGCCTATTTTGGTGTCATCAGCAAATTTGCTTATGTCGCTATTTATTCCCTCACCTATGTTGTTTTTGTAAATTGTGAACAACAATGGGCCCAGCACTGACCCCTGAGGAACACCGCTTTGTGACCGTGACCCATCTGATTTCTCCCCATGTATGCAAAAACGCTCTGCTGTTTATTGTCAGCCATGCCTTTCCCAGTACGCTGAGGTCAGTGATCAAGTGCGGTCATACCTGCCAAGCTCTTGGGGGTTTAGGTGGGCTGTCACCCATACACATGGCTTGTTGTTAGTGCTTTAGAATACAAGGTTCATGTGTTGAAGATGGAGATTCTACTTCAGGGGAAAATAGGAAGCTGAAGTTTCGCATAGATGAGTTTGGGAGCGAATGTGAGAGGATTAGCTGGTAAGGTAGGAATGGTCACCAGCAGTGAGAGTGGCAGCCGCTTTAATTAGGTGGCCAAGTGGTTCAAGTTCAGGAAGAAGGAAGATGAGGGAGTTAATAGGAGAAGATGATGAATGGTAGGAAATCGTGAGTTTTCTGTTCTCCAAGACGAGGTGTAACTTCCGTGGTTAGTGGAGGTTGAATGTACCTCTGTTCCCCTGCTAATCAAGGTAAGAATATTTTAATAGTAGGCGATTCTCAGGTAAGATATATGGACCATGCATTTTGTAACAGAGACAGAAAGTTCAGACAGAGAGTGTGTCTTCCTGGAGCTGGTGTTGGCGACATAGTCAGCAGGTTGGATAATATTATGGGCAGGGTAATGGGAAACAAGCCCATTATCTGTCTTAGTGTGGGTGGTAATGAACATTGGGAAGGGCAGGAGAGAGGAGCTGCTGGATAAGTACAGGTCAACCATAGAAGTAGTTAGGTCTAAGGGAGGGATCTAACAAAAATGATCCCAAATGGATGAACAATAGATTAAAACATCTCATTGGTCAAAAGAGAGGCATATATAGGCATATCAAAAGAGGGGATGGGCAGTTAAGAAAATCATATATTCAATTAAAGAGGAGAAATAAAAACAAGGAATAAGAAAGCAAATAAGGGTATGATGAGGCTAAGGCGCGGGATTCAAAGACTAACCCAAAAGGGTTCTTTAGGTATACAGAAGTAAGATAGGGACAAGATTGGCCCTCTTAAGAGTAACTCTTGGTCAGCATCCTGACAGCAGTGTTAAGGATATGTGTGAAATTCTATATACCTACTCCTCTCAGTTTTCACCAGGAAAATACTAGCGATATTCTGAAAATAGATTACGTAGAACAGGATGATAATAAACTATGTACGATAGCGGTAACTAGTTAAATGGTCCTCAGACAAAATAGAGAAACTAAAACCTAACAAATCCCGGTCATGATGAACTGTATTAGCAAGGGTGTTCAGTGGTCGTCGTCAGTGTTCAGTGGTCAGTCGTCACGTGATGGTCACAGACCCTGAGCTGCATGGGGGATTAGCTGTTGGGACTGTTACAAAGCATGGCTTGCTTCTGCAGTGTTTTAAATAATGAGGTTGGAGCTACAGTTGAAGGACGGAGGTCTTGCTTCTCCAGGAGGAGATTAGGAGGCTGAAGAGTCCACCTCAATGGGCCTGGGAGAGAGTGTGGGTGGTTGGAGATGTGGGGAATGAGGCTTCTAGAGTGAGGTGCAGTCTGACTCTTTCACTGTGAGGAGGCTGTAGGTGGGGAGGGTAGCAACGGCTACCAGCAGTGAGGTGCAGGCCCGCACCTGTAACAAGTGGCGAGTTGTTCACAGTAATGGGAGCAGCATCAGAGTAAGGAAAGTTAAGAGTGAAGATCTGAAAGGTAGGAAATCGCTTCTCGTTCTCCAGGATGAATGTACTTCAGTGGCAGTGAAAGTAAGGGTTATACTGCCCCTGCTTAATGAAGGTAAGCGCATTCTTGTGGTGGTGAAAACCTCTCAGGTACACAGATGTGGAATTCAGTTTAAACGAAAAGATCACTATATGCTCAGTTCAGGGCAACACCATAACCCCATTATCTGAATACCATACATCTCCCGATGATGGTCTCGAGAGTAACACCTGCACGGAGTGGGTGGAAATGACCCACGAAGCAGCTTTACCTGATGGTATTTACATGACGCCTCCCACTCAGCACCACGTTGGTACTAGGTAGCTCGCGCTGTGAAAACAGCAGAAGGGTGTGCAGAGCACAACCACACTTTACCATGGTCAGGCAGTTGAATGAATTTAGAGGCAACTCACGCAGAAGTGTCAAGAAATGCAAAGTATTTTTATCCACTGTCGTATATTACAGACCATTCTCCCGAGAAATACACTGACTTTGCTAGCTGTAAATAATGCATTACCACGTGTGTGTGTGTGTGTGTGTGTACTCGCCTAATTTACTCACCTAATTGTGGTGCAAGGGGTACGAGACTCAGCTCCTGGCCCCGCCTCTTCAACTGATCGCTACTGGATCTCTCTCTCTCTGCTTCCTGAGCTTTGTCATACCTCTTCTTTAAAACTATGTATGGTTCCTGCCTCCACTACTTCACTTGCTAGGCTTATTCCACTTGCTGACAACTCTAATTGACTGAAGAAATACTTCCTAACGTCCTGTGACTCGTCACTCTTCAGCGTTCAGTTGTGACCCCTTGTCTGTGTCCCCTCTCTGGAACATCCTATCTCTGTCCACCTTGTCTATTCCCCACAGTATCTTGTATGTCGTATCATGTCTCCCCTGACCCTTCTGTCCTCCAGTGTGTCAGTCCGATTTCCCTTAAACCTTTCCTCGTACGAAATTTCCCTTGAGCTCTGGGGACTAGCCTTGTTGCAAACCTTTGTACTTTCTCTACTTCTGACATGCTTGACCAGGTGTGGGTTCAGACTGGTGCTGCATACTCAGTATGGGCCTTAAAACATACACAGTGTACAGTGTCTGAAACGATTCTTCATTTAAGGGTATCGGAACGCTAATTCTCAGGGTTGGCCAGCGCCCGTTGCTGCAGCGGCTTATTTGGTTGATGTGTGCCTCCGGTGATGTGCTCGGTGTTCATGGTCCACCCCAAGGTCTTTTCTCCTGAGTGCGGTCTGTAAGTCATTGTCCACCTAGCCTATACACGCTGTTTGCGGTCTTCTTTGCCCCTCCCAATCTTCTTGACTTATGCATTTGGCTGGATACGATTCGAGAAGCCAGTTACTGGACCACATGTCCAGGCCTCTCTAGTCTCTTTGCAGTCTGCTCATCCTCGTCCGATTTAATTCTTCTTCATACTTCACGTCATCTGCGAACAGGGACACTCAGAGTCTATCCTTTCCATCATGTCGTTCACATATATCAAAAATAGCATGGTCCTAAGAATGACCCCTGTGGGACCCTGTCGTAACAGGCGCCCACTGTGATACCTTTCACGTACCATGACTCGTTGCTGCCTCCCAGTCCAGGTATTCCCTTATCCATTGCAGTTGCCCTTCTTTTACGTGTGCCATGATCCTCCAGCTTCTGCAATAATCTCTTGTGGGGGAAAACTGTGTCAAAGGCCTTCCTGCAGTCTAGGAAAGCGCATCTCCCCCCCCCCCCCCCCCCCTCTCTATGTGTTTTACTTCTGTTACTTGTTAAAACTCCAGGACGGTTTGTGATACAAGATTTGGCCTTCCTTGAACCATGCTGGTTTTCATTTATAATCTTGTTCCTTTCCAGGTGTTCGACCACTCTCTACTGATAATCTCTCCATTGACTTTGACACCGATAATGTCAGAGACACAGGTCTTTAGTTTAGTGCCTCGTTTCTGTTTTCCTTTTCTTAAATATGGGGACTACATTAGCTGTCTTCCATTTCATCAGGTAGTTGCCCAGTTTCAAGGGATGTGTTGAAGATTGTGTTAGAGGCACACACAGCATCTCTGGGTCTTCTCTAAGGACCCATGGGGAGATGATTGTCCGTGCATTTTGTTGCTCATAGTCATCATTTCATTTACTGGTTTTCCTGCCAGTTCTCTGTCCACTGTTTAGACTCCCGCAGGAAGTTTCTTCAACCCTATGTAGTCCCTCTTTTATAGTAGGTTTTTCCCATTCTACTCCTGTTTATTCTCTCCACTTGCAGAGCTTACTATGTATTCAAGCACAGAACCACGTGGTCGCTAGCTCCCTAGGGGACTCTCTTACTTGGCATGTCTCAATGTCTGAGCTGCCAGGGTGAACACAAGGTCCATCTTGCTGTTCATCCTCCCCTCTCACTCTGGTTGTGTCCTTAACATGTGGGTGCATGAGGTTTTTTCCATGCACCACGTCCTACATCCTGGCTCTCCATGTTTTGGGTCCCCCATGTGGCTCCAGGTTTTTCCCAGTTCAATCTCCTGTGGTTGAAATCCCCCATAACCAGCAAACTTTGCTCTGCTGGAGTGAGCTCTTCTTGCCACCTCAGCAGTTGCCACCATGCTCTGTTGCTCTCTTTCATATTCCTCTCTTGGCCCCTGCAGGAGTCTGATGGTGGATTATACATCACTGCAATGACCACTTTGTGTTCCACCCGAGCTGAAGTGTACCGCTATATAGTCTCTTATTCCTGTTTCATCTATTTGCCTTCCATTTTTCGAATTTCCATCTGTTTTTTACGAGCAGAGCCAACCCCACCTCCCCCTTGCCCCTTCTTTCTTTCCTCATGATCTTGTATTCCTGGTAGGGAAGATTGCATCTTTATTGTCTCCATGAGTTTTGTTTCTGTAACTGCTATGATGGTCTGGGGAACTTCTCATTGATTTTTCTTGCCATTCTCATGTTTATTCGTTAATCCATCTGCATTGGTGTACCAAACCTTGTCAACTTCTGTTCTAATACTGTAAAACTGTTGTGCGGGGGGTGGAAACAGAGGGATCGGTGTGTGATGGTTGGTTTGGATTGTTCAGTTGCCTTGGGGGTGTCGTGGCTGGAGTCCGTCTGCAGGTGTTTCTGGGGGGTGCGTTGTCCCTTCCATTTGATCTGGGTTATTCTGCTCTCCTTTTTCATTTCCTCCCATTTCTCCTTTCGTCTTGAACTCTCTCTTTCATTGTCTTCTTTCGTTCCTGTGTTCTGTCTCGGTCGAGGTACACGCTCCGGAAACTTCGCTGCTTGCCTCTCAGCCGTGACTTTCTCCTGTCAGGATCATGGTTCGGGTTGGATGTCTGCCTAGAAAATTACTTTGAGCAGGCCGATTCCTTTTCTTGTGAACCACCCAATTCTTCCGAAAATTTGCACCTGGTGTCATGTCCCCCTCGGCCTATCACCTCATGATGTCTTTCCAATCGCTTTTTTCTCCTCCTTCTTTCTTTCATCATAAGTTCCCACTTTTACTTCGTTAGCCCCAATTTTAGGGGGACAAACACGGATCTCTCCCTTCCACCTCCACTGTGACTCCCATGCATCCTGATGAGTTTAGTTCCTTCCCGTGGAGTTGTTTCCTTCTTCAGTCCCTTCCCTCATATGGCCCCTATGCCTTCTTGGTTTATCCTTCCTGACTCACCTGCTCCTCTGGCCCCCCACAGGTATTGGTAAGGTCCCTTGCAATGTCCTAGTTCCTTCGATGTCTTCCAACCTCTCTTTCTGTTCCTAGAGTGCTCCTGGTCTTTGTTTTGGCCCCATGGGGTTTTGACGGACCTCTGATCAGTTTAGTTTCTGCTTCCTTCGGACCCTGTTGTCTGTGTTCAATGTAGCCATTGCCGATGCTTACTTCTGTAATGTCTTTGTCTCTGTGCTGTTTCAGATGTCTCAGCTACCTCTTCTAATCTCTCTATCTTGATTTCTGCTTCTGTGCCTGTTGCTTTCCACTTCTGCCATTCTGTGTAACCCTCTCTTCCATCTTCCTTTCCAGCTCATCTAGTCTCCTTCACCAGTCTTCCTCCCTTTTTTTGAGCTCAATCTCCCATTCCTCCTCTCCAGATTCGTCCTTGGAACCCCTTGTCCTCATCCTGGTTAGGGGAGGGGAATAGATGGTTAGGCGAGGAGGATGGATGGTTGTGGGGGAGGGGGATGATGGTTATTGGAGGGGTAGAGATAGTTGGGGGAGGGAGTTAGGATGGTTTGGGGGGAGAGAGGGGCTGGATGGTTATGGGGGAGGGGGGAGGGAGGTTACTGGAGGGGAGGGAGGTTGTTGGCGGGTTTAGCGGTTTGGTGTGTGTGTGTGTGTTGTGTTGTGTGTGTGTGTGTGGGTGTGTGTGTTTGTGTGTGTGGTGTGTGTGTTGTGTGTGTACTCACCAAATTTGTAATCACTATTTGTGGTTGAGGGGGTCGAGTCTAGACTCCTGGCCCCCTCTTGTGTGTGTTCTTGTGTGATTGTGTGTGTGTGTTTGGACTCACCTATTTGTGGTTGCAGGGGTCGGTTCACAGCTCTGGCCCCACTCTTCACTGATTGCTACTAGGTGCCTCTCTTTCCGTGCCCATGGCTCTATCATACCTCGCCTTAAAACTGTGTATGGTTCCGCTCCACTACCTCAACTCTTTCTAGGCTATTCCACAGTATACTACTCGGGGACTGAAGAAATACTTCCTAACATCCCTTTTGATTCATCTGAGTCTTCACCTTCCAATTGTGACCTCTTGTGTCGGTGTCCCTCTCTGGAAATCCCGTCTTTGTCACCTTGTCTCTTCCGCACAGTATTTTATATGTCGTTATCAGTCTCCCCTGACCTCTTTGTCCTCCAGTGTCGTCAGGGCCGATTTCCTCACCTTTCTTCGTAGGACAATTCCCCGTAGCTCTGGGACTAGTCTGTTGCAACCTTTGCACTTTCTCTAATTTTTATGACGTGCTTGACTAGGTGTGGATCCCAAAACTGGTTGCTGCCATACTCAGTATGGGCTGACGTAATGGTATACTATTACAGGTCTTAAAACGAATCCTTACTGAGGTTATCAGAAACGCATCGTAGTTTGCCAGGCGCCCGTCATGCTGCAGCAGGTTATCTGATTGATGTGTGCCGCAGGAGATACGCTCGGTGTTATACTCACCCCAGATCTTTTTCCTTGAAGTGAGGTTTGCAGGTCTTGGCCATCTAAACTATATTGTGTCTGCGGTCTTCTTTTGCCTTCCCCAATCTTCATGACTTTGCATTTGGCTGGGTAAATTCAAGGAGACAGTTGCTGGACCAGGCTTGTAGCCGTCCAGGCTCTCTTTGTAGTCCTGCTGATCATAATCCGATTTGATTCTTCTCATTAACTTCACATCATCTGAAACAAGGACACTTCTGAGTCTGTCCCTTCCGTTATGTCGTTCACATATACCAAGAACAGCACAGGTCTAGGACTGACCCTGTGGAACTCCGCTTGTCACTGGCGCCCCCACTCGACACCTCGTCGTCGCGTAACATGGACTCGTTGTTGCCTCCCTGTCAAGTATTCTCTGATCCATTGCAGTGCCTTTCCTGTTATGTGTGCCTGATCCTCTGCTTTTGCAGTAACTCTGTGGAATAACGTGTCGAAGGCCTTCTTGCAGTCCAAAAATATGCATCGATCCACCCCCTCTCTCTCTTGTCTCTGTCACCTTGTCATAAAACTCTAGTAGGTTTGTGACACAGGATTTTCCTTCACTGAAACTGTTGCTGGTTGTCAATTATACACTTGTTTCTTCCAGGTGCCACCCACTCTCCTCTGATGATCTTCTCCATGACCTTGCAGACTATACACGTTAGGATAAGGTCTGTAGTTTAGTGCCTCATGTCTGTCTCCCTTTTTAAAAATTGGGACTACATTTGCCATTTTCCATACCTAGGGAGTTGCCCAGTTTCAAATGATGTGTTGAAGATTCTTTGTATAATGGCTCACACAATATCTCATGCTTCCTCTTTAAGGAACCCATGGAGAGATATTGTCTGGTCACACGCTTTGAGGTGTCAAGTTCGCATAGGCAGCTTCTTCACCTTCTCTTGGTTATATGTACTCATCCAGCACTTGCTGGTGTGCCCCCCAGTTTGATTTCTTTGGAGTCCTACTGGTTTCCACTCGTAAATTACCTCTTTAATCTTGTGTTGAGCTCCTGACTCCTCTCGTCGTTTCTTGGTGAATTCCCCATCACCCTTTCCTCAGTCTGATTACCTGGTCCTTGACTGTTGTTTTCCTCCTGGGTGGCTGTACAAACAGCTTCGGGTCAGTCTTACTTTTGATGCTATGTACATTTTCATATTGTCTCTGGCCTCCCTTCTTATCTGTGCAATTCGTTTCTGGCTCTTCGGCTGATTTCTTTTATTTCCTGAGTTCTCTGTCTTCTGTACCTTTTCCATTCTATAGTACACTAGTTTTTGCCTCCTACACTTTTGGTGTGAACCAAGGACTCGTTCTGCTCTTCCACTATTGCTGTTTCCCTTGGAACAAACCTCTCCTCTGCCTCCTCTGCATTTTGTTGCTACATAGTCCATCATTTCTTGTAATGGTTTTCCTGTCAGTTCCCTCTCCCAATCCATGTCTTGAATGAAGTTCCTCATGCCTGAGTAGTTCCCCCTTTTTGAAGGTTTGGTTTTTCCCAGCCTATTCCTGCTACTTCTCTCCACTTGGAGACTCAACTATGTAGTCGAAGCACAGACCATCATGATCACTTGCTCCCAGGGGCCTTTCATACATGTTACCCTCGATGTCCCGAACTACTCATGGTGAATACAAGTCGAGGCCTTGACTGGTTCATCCTCTCCCTCTTCTCTGGTATAGTGTCTCTACATGTTGATGCATGAGGTTTTCCAGTACCACATCCGTCATCTTGGGGCCTTCTCATGTTTTTCGGGATCCCCATAGAGGCTCCAGGTTTTCCAGTAATCTCTTGTGATTGAAATCACATAACTAGTAAACTTTGCTCCCCCCATGTGTTATCTCATGGCCACCTCAGCTAGTGTGTCGATCATTGCTCTGTTGCTCTCATCGTATTCTTTTTTCGCCTCCTGCAGTTCTGTGGTCGGGTTGTGCATTACTGCAATTATCACCTTATGTCCCTAGGACTGGATTGTTCCTACTAAGTAGTCCCTTTCGCCCGTGCCATTCCATTCCTTCATTTTCTCAAAATCCACTGGTTTTATGAGCAGTGCAACTCCTCCTCCCCCTCTCCTCCTCTGTCTTTCCTGGGATTTGGTATCCGGATGGAAAGATTTGAACCTGTTATTATTCTGGTGAGTTTTGTTTTCTTGTGAGTGCTCTGATGTCTGGGGATGTCTCTTTGATTCTTTCGTGTGCCACTCCTCATATTGTTTGTTATTCATTGCATTTGTATAACCACTCCTTCAACTTCTTTTCTAAGACTGTGGTCTGGGAGGTATATTGGGGTTGGGGAAGTGGGAGATGTAAGGAACTATGGGTTGTTGGCTGTGGGGGTGGAGTATTTGTAATGTAGTGGGATGGGGCCATTGGATGTGGGGCCTGTGTTTTGGTTTAGAGTGTTTGGTTGCCACTGGGGTTGACCTGGTTGGGAGGGCTTCTATTAGGAAGTTGGTGAGGGCAGGCTGGTATTGGATCTTCTTCCTGGGTCTGGGATCTCTGTCTGTCTTCTCCAATCCCCCTCTCTTTCCTCTTTCGCCTTTGTACCATCTCTCTCAGTTTTCTGCCTTTCTTCTTGATGTTCTGTCGCGGTCGAAAAATACACCTTCCTGTATGCAGCTGTCCCTTAATGTGCTTCTTCTGCAGGATCCTGGTCCGAGTCAGCTTCTGCCTTGAAGGTCACTTTCACTGGCGGGTTCTTTTTTTTACAAACCCCCCTATTCTCTGAAAATTTTCCAGCTGGTCATGTCGTCTTCTACTATAGCTTTCATGATGCTTTCGATTGCTTTTTTTCCCCTTTGTTTTCTTGCTTCATATGTTTCCCCTTCAAACTTCCGGAGCCCATACACAAAGACTGACAACACCCTTCATTTCCCATGTGTATTCCTGTGTTTCCCCTCATTTAATTTGTTTCCTGCATACAGTTTCCTTTCTTCAGTTTCACGGCTAATGTACTTGCGGCTCTCAGTGGTCCTGTCATTTTCCCTTCTCGCATTCCTTGGGCTCTGTTGTTGTCTGTTAGGGCCTCCACATAAAGCTTAGCTCTTTCATTTACTACAGTCTCCTCTGATAGAGCTTCCCCATGCAGTTGTGCCCTTCTTTCCTACAGTCCCCTTATTTGTGGCTGAGGTAGCAGCTCTCTGTTGTCATTCCCCAAAATGTTTTCAGTTATTTAGGCTGTTTCAATTTTTCAGTTCCTCTTCTAAACTCTGTATCTTAGCCTCTGCTGCTGCTTTGAATGCACCTCCACTCATGCTTTCCATTATCTATCCTCTCTTCCATTCTCATGCTAAGTTCTTTCTAGTTTTCTTTTCCCATTAACATCTCTTTTATGAGCTATTGCTGCCCAATCTTCCTTTGCAGCTTCCTCCTCTGGTCCCTTGGTATTTTTTGTTGCTTTACAACCCATTTTTGTTTTATCCTGATTGCCTCAGAGTGGGAAACCTATAGTTCTGTTATGTTAGGTTAGTAGTGTATATGTCAGAGTGTGGGGGGGAGGGAGGTTGTGGATGGAACTGTGGATCTATGTGGAGAGCAGGAGTGGGGCAGGGGTGGGGAGGGGGAGGGGTAAAACGGGGGAGGGGAGGGTGAACGAGGGAGGGGGGGATCAGGGGAAGAAGTGAGATGTCGGTGGTGAGGGGGGGGGTTGTATGTGTGAGTCTGGATATGTGTGTGTGTGTGTATGTGTGTAATTTTGTGTGGAATTATTGCGTGGTGTTTATTATGTAATGAAAGGTAGGTGGCTTGTGCGTTGTAATGTAGTCTCAGTGGTCCTTTGCTCCCACAACTTTCTTGTGACCTGACCCACCTCCGGGGGCTTGACTCGCACATACTTACAGTGTGTGTGTGTGTGGTGTGTGGTGTGTGTGTGTGTGGTGTGTGTGTGTTTGTGTTATGTGTGTAATATATCAGGGTGTGTGTGTGTGTGTGTGTGTGTGTGTGTGTGTTGTGTGTGTTGTGTGTGTGTGTGGGTGTTTGTGTATGTTGTGTGTAATATGTGTATTGTGTGTGTGTATGTATATATGTGTGTGTGTGTGTGTGTGTTGATGTGTGTGTGTGTGTGGTTGTGTGTGTGTGTGTATGTGTGTGTGTATGTGTGTATGGGGGAGGTATGCAGGGAGATTACTGTTTTAATACATACCAGTATTCTGGGGTTTATAAAAAGCGATAATTGCTACTAAGGTCTAAAGCTCAATATAGTGTCTGCCCTTGTGTGTGTATGTGAGGGGGGGATGGTTAGGGGGGGGGTGTAGATACGTTATACCTCTTGTTCTGTCTTTCCTAGAAATGCGACACTTCGCGGCGTGTGCGGATAAGCTATTCTTGCCTCCGATCGCTTATTGTCTTTCTGGATTAAGGTATTCAATTATTTGCTGTTGTATCCATATTCCTTGTTCCACGTTCAGAGAGGACTTCCTAGCTTCCTAAGTGTTCTTACTACTAAATACTACTGTAATATAGCTTGCAGGATTGATTGTCCAGTATCTAACAGTGATGCAAGGCCAAGCCAAGCCAAGCCTGCGACATGCAAAACACGATATAGGTGTACTTGCGTGGCAACGGTCGTTGCCAAGGTTGCCAAATGCTGTTGGCGCAGTTAGTCGAGTAGCCTAAATCCCTATTTTGGAGATCTTCATCCGTGATGATTAGATCCACATGTGCTTCAATACATCCCTCGTTCATTCACGCGATTTCACTTTTCACTTATGATAGTATACACTTCACATTATATACACTTCACTTTATATGTATAATGGCACACAACTTGTCGTGACGTCACTGCTTCAGGCCTACCGCTGCCTAGTAGACCAATTGTTTGGATAATTTTGGATAATGATAATTTCAGGCTTTCTCACAACTTTTTCTAACTAATAACTTTAGTTATCACTCGTATTATTGCTCACTGACGATGTCACTACCACTGTGTGCCCACGTCTGCACCCACGGACCCACGCGGTGTGTGTGCATGCTTGTGTGTATAAGAACATAAGAACATAAGAAAGAAGAAACACTGCAAAGGCCTACTGACCCACGAAGAGCTGGTCCATGTCCCCCCGGATTAGGGACTGACCAACCCCCGATTATCCCAATGAACCCACCCAGTCTGGTCATCCCCATCAAGGATGGAGCACTGCTACAGACCCAAGCAGCCCAAAGCTAGTTCAGGTCCAACTCACACCCACCCACACCCATCATGTATTTATTTAACATTTTCTTAAAACTACACCAACGTTTTAGCCTTAATAGCCTGTACTCGGGAGGCTTGTTCCATCTCATTCACGACTTATTACCCAAACCATGTGCTTTCCTATATCCTTCCTGATCTGAATTTTTCCAAACTTAAACCATTGCTGCGAGTCCTGTCTTGGCTGGATAATTTCTCAGCGCACTATTTACTTCCCTTTATTTATTCCTGTTTTCCTTTATACACCTTGGAATCATATCCCCCCCTTAATTCTACGCCTTTCGAGAGAGTGCAGATTCAGGGCCCTCAGTCTTCCCCATAGGGAAGATTTCTGATACATGGATATCTTTGTCATCCTCCTTTGTACGTTTTCCAGAGGATTTATATCCCTTCTGTACTACGGTGACCGAACTGAGCAGCATAGTCTAAATGTGCCTAACAAGTGATATATGAGATGGAAAAAAGAACAACTGAGGGACTTCTATATTTTATAACTTCTAGATATGAAGTCCAGAATTCTCTTTAGCTTTATAGCGAACACTAATGCACTGTTGTCTTGGTTTTAGATTTACTGCTAATCAGAACCTCCTAAATCTCCTTTTTGCAATTATGGAGTTTACCTGGACGAGAGTTCGGGGGTCAACGCCCCCGCGGCCGGTCTGTGACCAGGCCTCCTGGGGTCAGTTGCCTGATCAACCACGGCTGTTGCTGCTGGCTGCACGCAAACCAAACGTACGAGCCACAGCCCGGCTGATCAGGAATGACTTTAGGTGCTTGTCCAGTGCCAAGTTGAAAGACCTGCCAGGGGTCTGTTGGTTAATTCCCCCTTATGTGTGCGGGAGGCAGTTGAACAGTCTCGGGCCCCTGACACTTATTGTATGGTCATCTTAACGTGCGTAGTGGGGAACCCTGCTTTTCATTGGGGGGATGGTGCATCGTTCTGCCAGGTCTTTTGCTTTCGTAGTGAGTGATTTTCGTGTGCAAGTTCCGGTACTAGTCCCTCTAGGATTTTCCCGGTGTATCTTATCATGTATCTCTCCACTCCTGCGCACGAGGGGCATTCACCAAATCAACCAAAACCAAAAGTGGGACCAAGAAACCTCCTAACCGATATAAGGGGGAAATATAAAAGCAACACAGACCCAAACTTATCCAAACTTAACTGGGGCACCGTTTTATGCACAAGGTTATTTCTCTAAGAAAAAGGGGAGTAGATGAAAATAGAAAAACAGGCGCTCCCTTTACAGGCGACGGAAAAGAATAACAGGGGCTAAAAGAGGTCAATATATCTGAAATGCGCAGGGAGACACTGGTCAGAGAAATAGCAAGCATCGAACTTAAGCTAAAAGAATCCTTTAGGAGTCAGGAATCGCGGGAAGAACTAAAAGCTATAAATGAAATCGAAAGAAACCCAAAGTTATTTCTATCTCCTATGCCAAATCAAAATCGAGAACACGCCCAGTATTGGGCCCCTACTTAAACAAGATGGGTCCTACACAGATGACAGCAAGGAAATGAGTGAGCTACTCAAGTCCCAATATGACTCAGTTTTTAGCAAGCCGCTAACCAGACCGAGAGTCGAAGATCAAAATGAATTTTTTATGAGAGAGCCACAAATTTGATTAACACAAGCCTATCCGATGTTATCCTGACGCCAAATGACTTCGAACAGGCGATAAATGACATGCCCATGCACTCTGCCCCAGGGCAGACTCATGGAACTCTGTGTTCATCAAGAACTGCAAGAAGCCCTATCACGAGCCTTTTCCATCCTATGGAGAGGGAGCATGGACACGGGGGTCGTCCCTCAGTTACTAAAAACAACAGACATAGCCCCACTCCACAAAGGGGGCAGTAAAGCAACAGCAAAGAACTACAGACCAATAGCACTAACATCCCATATCATAAAAATCTTTGAAAGGGTCCTAAGAAGCAAGATCACCACCCATCTAGAAACCCATCAGTTACACAACCCAGGGCAACATGGGTGTTAGAACAGGTCGCTCCTGTCTGTCTCAACTACTGGATCACTACGACAAGGTCCTAAATGCACTAGAGACAAAAAGAATGCAGATGTATATATATACAGACTTTGCAAAAGCCTTCGACAAGTGTGACCATGGCGTATAGCGCACAAAATGCGCGCTAAAGGAATAACAGGAAAAGTCGGTCGATGGATCTATAATTTCCTCACTAACAGAACACAGAGAGTAGTCGTCAACAGAGTAAAGTCCGAGGCAGCTACGGTGAAAAGCTCTGTTCCCAAGGCACAGTACTAGCTCCCATCTTGTTCCTCATCCTCATATCCGACATAGACAAGGATGTCAGCCACAGCACCGTGTCTTCCTTTGCAGATGACACCCGAATCTGCATGACAGTGTCTTCCATTGCAGACACTGCAAGGCTCCAGGCGGACATCAACCAAACTTTCAGTGGCTGCAGAAAACAATATGAAGTTCAACGATGAGAAATTTCAATTACTCAGATATGGTAAACATGAGGAAATTAAATCTTCATCAGAGTACAAAACAAATTCTGGCCACAAAATAGAGCGAAACACCAACGTCAAAGACCTGGGAGTGATTATGTCGGAGGATCTCACCTTCAAGGACCATAACATTGTATCAATCGCATCTGCTAGAAAAATGACAGGATGGATAATGAGAACCTTCAAAACTAGGGAGGCCAAGCCCATGAGACACTCTTCAGGTCACTTGTTCTATCTAGGCTGGAATATGCTGCACTCTAACAGCACCTTTCAAGGCGGTGAAATTGCCGACCTAGAAAATGTACAGAGAACTTTCACGGCGCGCATAACGGAGATAAAACACCCTCAATTACTGGGAGCGCTTGAGGTTTCTAAACCTGTATTCCCTGGAACGCAGGAGGGAGAGATACATGATTATATACACCTGGAAAATCCTAGAGGGACTAGTACCGAACTTGCACACGAAAATCACTCACTACGAAAGCAAAAGACTTGGCAGACGATGCACCATCCCCCCAATGAAAAGCAGGGGTGTCACTAGCACGTTAAGAGACCATACAATAAGTGTCAGGGGCCCGAGACTGTTCAACTGCCTCCCAGCACACATAAGGGGGATTACCAACAGACCCCTGGCAGTCTTCAAGCTGGCACTGGACAAGCACCTAAAGTCAGTTCCTGATCAGCCGGGCTGTGGCTCGTACGTTGGTTTGCGTGCAGCCAGCAGCAACAGCCTGGTTGATCAGGCGCTGATCCACCAGGAGGCCTGGTCACAGACCGGGCCGCGGGGGCGTTGACCCCCGAAACTCTCTCCAGGTAAACTCCAGGTATACACACATATAGCAGAAGGAGAGTATATCTTAATCATAACACTCACCAATTTGACTGGAGATTAATGTGTATCATACTCAGAAAACCTCACTGTCTATCTATGAAAATAACACTGGCCAGGTTACTACATAAGACTTATCTGAGGTTCCTGGAGCTGTCTTGTCTAGTCGCCTGATATCTCAAGTTATGCAGGAATGCACATCCAACAATTTCGTCTCCTATTTGAGAGGTGTCAGCCCAATTTTAACCTCTAGAGCACGAAAAATTCTTCCCATTACACCAACGTTTCTAATCCAAATTCAAACAAAATGACGACTCCTCCCCAGCCGCAGGTTTCCCATTTTCGATAACATACTTCTTTTAAAAATACAATATAGGGCATCTATTTACCTATAAATTATCTTATTTCCAGAAAATATATACAGTATTTTCCACAGTTTTTGTTGATATAATTTTCTGTGCTGGAGCTATCTTGCTCTTTTCATTCTGTTAGGTGTTTCCTGCTCATTGTTTATGCAGAAAGTTTTATTGTGGAATGTGTCATTGCACTGTTTATTGTAGGCTTAGGTTTGTATTTGGTTTAAGTTATTGTAATGTACAATTTTGTCTTTTGTATTACCTGGAGTTTACCTGGAGAGAGTTCCGGGGGTCAACGCCCCCGCGGCCCGGTCTGTGACCAGGCCTCCTGGTGGATCAGAGCCTGATCAACCAGGCTGTTGCTGCTGGCTGCACGCAAACCAACATACGAGCCACAGCCCGGCTGGTCAGTAACCGACTTTAGGTGCTTGTCCAGTGCCAGCTTGAAGACTGCCAGGGGTCTGTTGGTAATCCCCCTTATGTATGCTGGGAGGCAGTTGAACGGTCTCGGGCCCCTGACACTTATTGTATGGTCTCTTAACGTGCTAGTGACACCCCTGCTTTTCATTGGGGGGAATGTTGCATCGTCTGCCAAGTTTTTTGCTTTCGTAGTGAGTGATTTTCGTGTGCAAGTTCGTACTAGTCCCTCTACGATTTTCCAGGTGTATATAATCATGTATCTCTCCCGCCTGCATTCCAGGGAATACAGTTTTAGGAACCTCATGCGCTCCCAGTAATTGAGGTGTTTTATCTCTGTTATGCACGCCGTGAAGGTTCTCTGTACATTTTCTGGGTCAGCAATTTCACCTGCCTTGAAAGTGCTGTTAGTGTGCAGCAATATTTTCAGCCTAGATAGAACAAGTGACCTGAAGAGTGTCATCATGGGCTTGGCCTCCCTAGTTTTGAAGGTTCTCATTATCCATCCTGTCATTTTTTAGCAGATGCGATTGATACAATGTTATGGTCCTTGAAGGTGAGATCCTCCGACATGATCACTCCCAGGTCTTTGACGTTGGTGTTTCGCTCTATTTTGTGGCCAGAATTTGTTTTGTACTCTGATGAAGATTTAATTTCCTCGTGTTTACCATATCTGAGTAATTGAAATTTCTCATCGTTGAACTTCATATTGTTTTCTGCAGCCCACTGAAAGATTCGGTTGATGTCCGCCTGGAGCCTTGCAGTGTCTGCAATGGAAGACACTGTCATGTAGATTCGGGTGTCATCTGCAAAGGAAGACACGGTGCTGTGGCTGACATCCTTGTCTATGTCGGATATGAGGATGAGGAACAAGATGGGAGCGAGTACTGTGCCTTGTGGAACAGAGCTTTTCACCGTAGCTGCCTCGGACTTTACTCTGTTGACGACTACTCTCTGTGTTCTGTTAGTGAGGAAATTATAGATCCATCGACCGACTTTTCCTGTTATTCCTTTAGCACGCATTTTGTGCGCTATTACGCCATGGTCACACTTGTCGAAGGCTTTTGCAAAGTCTGTATATATTACATCTGCATTCTTTTTGTCTTCTAGTGCATTTAGGACCTTGTA
This sequence comes from Cherax quadricarinatus, assembly GCF_026875155.1. Taxonomy (NCBI): domain Eukaryota; kingdom Metazoa; phylum Arthropoda; class Malacostraca; order Decapoda; family Parastacidae; genus Cherax; species Cherax quadricarinatus. The sequence goes on from NW_026492842.1 coordinate 42,183, forward strand.
GTGATCCAATAGTTGAGACAGACAGGAGTGACCTGTTCTAAACCCATGTTGCCCTGGGTTGTGTAACTGATGGGTTTCTAGATGGGTGGTGATCTTGCTTCTTAGGACCCTTTCAAAGATTTTTATGATATGGGATGTTAGTGCTATCGGTCTGTAGTTCTTTGCTGTTGCTTTACTGCCCCCTTTGTGGAGTGGGGCTATGTCTGTTGTTTTTAGTAACTGTGGGACGACCCCAGTGTCCATGCTCCCTCTCCATAGGATGGAAAAGGCTCGTGATAGGGGCTTCTTGCAGTTCTTGATGAACACGGAGTTCCATGAGTCTGGCCCTGGGGCAGAGTGCATGGGCATGTCATTTATCGCCTGTTCGAAGTCATTTGACGTCTGGATAACATCGGATAGGCTTGTGTTAACCAAATTTTGTGGCTCTCTCATAAAAAATTCATTTTGATCTTCGACTCTCAGTCTGGTTAGTGGCTTGCTAAAAACTGAGTCATATTGGGACTTGAGTAGCTCACTCATTTCCTTGCTGTCATCTGTGTAGGACCCATCTTGTTTAAGTAGGGGCCCAATACTGGACATTGTTCTCGACTTTGATTTGGCATAGGAGAAGAAATACTTTGGGTTTCTTTCGATTTCATTTATGGCTTTTAGTTCTTCCCGCGATTCCTGACTCCTATAAGATTCCTTTAGCTTAAGTTCGATGCTTGCTATTTCTCTGACCAGTGTCTCCCTACGCATTTCAGATATATTGACCTCTTTTAGCCGCCCTGTTATTCTTTTCCGTCGCCTGTAAAGGGAGCGCCTGTCTCTTTCTATTTTACATCTACTCCTCCTTTTTCTTAGAGGAATAAGCCTTGTGCATACATCGAGTTCCACCAAGTTAATCTGTTCTAGGCATAAGTTGGGGTCTGTGTTGCTTAGTATATCTTCCCAGCTTATATCGGTTAGGACTTGGTTTACTTGGTCCCACTTTGTTTTTGTTATTGAAGTTGAATTTGGTGAATGCTCCCTCGTGACTCGTGACTAGTCTGTATGCTGTATTATATTTTCTGTTTACTTTGCAAGGGGTCTTATTGTAGTGTTTTGGTGGGTTTTGTGTTTGCACAAGCATGAATTGTGAAGTTTTGACATTGTTAATGTAATTTTATGTGCAGGAGCTATCTTGCTCTTTTCAGTCTGTTAGGTGATGGGATATCCTTTAAATAAATACGAACAAAACATTCAGGGTATGTAATGGGGTTGATGGTAGGTCATTGTATTTGCAAATGGCTAATTCATGTGTTATTTAATTTATTTATATGTTTTACTGTATTATTTTAAATAAAATATATAAAAAAGTAACAGGCTGGATGCTACCGCCCACAGGATGGGTATGGGGTGCATAAAGATATTAAACTAAAGTGTGTGTGTGTGTGTGTGTGTGTGTGTGTGTGTGTGTGTGTGTGTGTGTGTGTGTGTGTGTGTGTGGTGTGTGTGACTCAACAATCAATATTTGCACCAATAACTCATTACAGTTGTGACCGGGTGTGGAAGTGTGAATTGCTCATTACTCTATAATTTGTTCATGATTGTAGCCAAAGTATAAACGTAAGTAACCATTCTACAGAATTCATTACCTTTGTAACTTGTGAGCTCATTACCTTTGTACCTAGTTCAGCTATCAAAACTTTGGGGGCCCAGTCCCTGGACCCATTACGTACCTCTGTAATCTGTAAATACCTTTGTAACTTGTCATGATTGGGGACCAACTTACCTGGAGTTCATTACCTTGTAAATTGTGAGTTCATTACCTTTGTAAATTGTGAGTTCATTACCTTTGAAAATTGTGAGTTCATTACCTTTGTAAATTGTGAGTTCATTACCTCTGTAACTTGCTCAGCTATCAAAATTTGGAGTCCAGTCCCTGGACCTTTATGTACCTCTGTAATCTTTTGACTACCGCCCACAGGATGGGTATGGGGTGCATAATAAACATATTAAACTAAACTGGATGCTAGAAGGGCAGTCCTTTCTAGTATTCACTGGAATTCTACTTTATTAGTATCGCGTTTTTTGTAACATATAGTAAATAATTGGTAAGGTAGTTTATTTTTGTGTTCCATTAGGTTACAAAGACTGTGTTGTAAAATATTGAATTTTGTTGTCATATACTTAATCTCCATAATTATATCCCAAATTTTATGTGTCAACAAAAGTTAAAAAGTAATTGTGGCCCAGTGTTTTGCAGAGGTGTGTGTGTTTAGGGGATTCAGTATTCTTATGATTTACCCCCAAATAGGGGTAGTATTGGGGTGTGCCCCTTTTATTTTAAATTTTTAAATGGTAATATTTTCGTACAAAATTTAAAAGAGTACATGTATTTTTCATATTTTTAAAACGCCAGGTTCTTGGGGTGTATGTTTTTGTTTGTGTTTTATCGTTTTTGTACGGGTTTCTTTCTTGGTACACTACATTGAACATTAAAATGGTATAAAAAACCGAAGGTTGTTATAAGAACATATGAAACATTGGGGTATCTTTTTTCGAAACGTTTCGCATAAAAACAATGCTTTTCTCAAGACGGGGCTGCCCCCTCAAACTTAAGAGTAGGGACTGATTACATCGTCAAGTCACTTCTGCTTCTATCAATTTCGTATCGATGAAGAAGCCTACGTGAGGCGAAACGTTCGAAATAAAGATCCCTAACTGTTGCATTTTGTCTTCCCTAACACAGCTACATTTTATGTGTGATATTTCCCTATAACTTATTGTTATCAATATGTTTATCTATGTATTATACTGTTTTTACAAAGGGATGTTTTTCAATAAAATAAAAAAAAACTGTTATGAAGCGCAGTTTTTTATGAAGGGTGTTTTTTATGTTACTCTTTTTTATCACTGTGATTTATTCCACAGTTCGGTCTCATTTGGGGATACCAAAACACCTTCCCGGTTTAATATCTCTTGTATTTGACCCGAATACCCGCACAAGGGGTTGGGTCCATTTCCCCCAAAGAAAATTTCATGAGTCTGTGGAAATTTTTTTGGTCCCTAAAGTTCCACAGGACAGATACGACTTAAAAGGGGGCCCCCGCTTTCCCGTAATGGGACGGCTGACTGGGTGGCCCTTAAAAACCCCCCCAAAAAAAACCCGAAATTCCCCCTATTGGTGTGGATTGTTGGTACCCTTTTTTAAATTTTTTATAGATTTTCCCCTTTTGGGGGAAGGGAAAGGTAGTTTTACTGATAGTACACTAATGGGGGATCATTGGGGGCCCAACTGTAGATAATAAAAAATGTAACCAAAGCCTTAACGGGTTTAAAAATTAGGCCAATAATGTGGAAAAACACTGGGATAATTAGCAAGGGAAACGGGCACCCCTATTTTGGGAATGAAGAGACAAGGGTCTGGAAGAGAGACCAGCTGTTCTTTTTAAAGGGACAGACCCCAAACGGGAAAAGGGACTTTCCGGGGATCAGCGGGAGGGCCCCCCCCCACGTGTCTTCACATTTAGCCCGGGGGGAAAAAACTGGTAAGGCCCCCCTCAATTTTTACCGTAATGACCTCCGCAGGCCCTTTCCCGTAAAAACAAACCTCCACTTTTTTCCCCATAGATTTCAAACCCCCAGTGTCTGGGGATTTGTGAGTGGTTAATTTTAGGGCCCCCGGTGTCCCAAAAGGGCAGGCTTCCCCCAGTAATTTACCAGTGTCTCAGGGCAGCCCTGAAAGCTAGTGTCCCATGTCTGCATAGTTTTTACTGGGGGAAATACAAAACCCTTTTGGATATAGGAATTTCGAGGTGCAGGCAGGACCTAAAAACGTTTGAATATTGCGGGAATTAAGGCCCCCCGGTTGCCCCGTGGTTTCGGGGGGGAAGCCCAAAAGGGGGCAAAGGGGGAAGTTAAAGGATCAGGATATATGCTGCAACACCAAGTAATTTTGTCCTTTTTACGTGCAGCAGGCAAAGTTTTTTGGGCAAAAATAAATTTCATTTGTGAAAATCTGTCCTATAAGCCAATTGTGAGGCTGGGTACCCCCCCTCAGGGGCTCAGGGGCCCAAACAGGTTTCCCCAGGGTAGGCGCTATTTGGGGGCCCAGTCCACAAAAATTTTCACAAAAAGGGCCCTTTCGAAAAGTGATATGGAATAGCTGGGTTTTAAAATTTCATAGCAGGCCACAGTTAGGATCCAGTTTAACAGAGTTGGGTTAAGTTACCCACACCAAGGCCCAGAGTTACACAGAGACTAGGCCAAGGGACTAACCCCAAAATTTTGTTATTTGCAGAATTTACGGGAAGGCCCAGGAGGTAGAGAAGTTTGGGTAAATTTTTAATTACTTACGTGGTTTTGGGCAAGGTAGCCTCATTTTGGCCTAGTTGGGTGCAATTTTTAAAACGTTAAAAGTAGCAAGGACAAATTTAACCCTAGTTTTATTTACGGGTTTCTAAAGCCGGTTTTTAGCTAAAGCACACTAGCTACATTGGGGTTTTAACCTTTTTTCCAACCCCCACACTAGACAGAGAAAAACTTGGCATTTTGGCCCAAAAGCTGTTTTTTTTCTTTTATTAATTTACGGTTTAAAAAGTTGAATTTGTTAAATTTTTATTTGTTTAAACCAACTTTTTTATTTTGTAAAACACCTTTTTTATTGTGTAAATTTTTCATTGCTTTGTTTTCATTTTAATGGGGGAAATTTGTGAATTGTCCCTGAAACTGGGTTTTAACCCCTTGTAATTATTTCGGCCCCTTTGTACGGGAAAGTTTGGGTTTAAGTTTTAAACACCCGATAAAATTTTGTTGGGTTTTGAGAGCAAAGAGTGAAATTTTTTAAGCAAGTAGGGGTAAATGTAAAAAAAAGGGGAAATTTGTTAGCTTTTTGAGAACCTTGAGACTGTTCATTTCTTACCAAAACACCGTGTCGTCTGTGGGGGGGACTGGTAAAGTAAAATTTTAGTGTCACACTCCCCTTTAAAAACTTCGACAAAAAGCAAAAGGGATTTAAAGGAGAGCCCGGGTTTTTCAGTGTTAAAAAATTTAAAAAGGGGAAATTTCAGTGGGGGCTTACAAAGCGGGGCATCTGAACAGAACCCGAAAATTGCAAGGCTCCTTGCCAACGCAGTAACGTAGACTGGGGAAGTTTTGCAAAAACGCTTAAAAGATTTTGGGGGAAGGGAAATGGAAGCCTTGAACAAGCATTCTCGGGCATTTTGAGTACGGCTTTTGAGGAAAATAAATTCCCGGGGTTTAGCCCCTTCAGCGGGTCTCGGGACAAATTTTCACTAAGGGATGATGTAGATTGTCTTCAGGAGATTTTATTACAAATATAATTAAAAGTCCCATTAAAGGTAGTTTTCCCCCAAGGGGGGTTTAAAACACCGCAGGTACCCCAAACGGGCCAAAAACCCCCTGAAAATATGTTCCCCCAGTTGCCCCAGTTAAATTTTACCGACATTTGAGGGAACCCTAACTGAGTAATTGTTTTTTGGGATCGTTTAAACCCCAGATAGATGCCAAACTTTTTGCAATGCCGTCAATTTTCAGTTTAGCGGTCGCAGCTAGCCTTAAAACCTGGTTTCCGGACACCAAAATTACTGCACAAATTCCCAAAATGCCAAAGCCCAAATTTAAAGAAAATTTTTTGGCAACACTGGGGAGATAAAGGTACTATACTTTATGGGTATTTGGGAAATCTAGAGGCTTGTCGCCATAAAAGCAGAGCCTAGGAAGTTCCGAATCAAAGTTTTGATTGGGGACAAATAGTTTTAAAACGTTTTTACATGTTTGGAGTAAGTCAGAATGGTTCACATTTCCAGGGATTCGGGGAAAAACTGGCTGGAAAAAAACAGTGCAGGGCCCCCCATTAAATATCAATAAAAAGGGTTTCCCAGGGATACAACAGATAAATTGGGGGGTTTTGGGAATCTCGTTTTTCATTTGAAAATAGGTGTGAGGAAAAAAACACCACCATCCCCACAAAAAAAACCCAAAAATTCCTCAAAAAACTCGAGAGATCAGTCAAAAGGCTCGTTTGACTAACTTTTTGGAGTGTACTATGGTAGAGAGGTGCCCTAAGGTAAGAACCCCCTAAGCAAACCTTAGGGGCACTATCCAAATATCGTGTTCTGCCCGGGAAAGGGGAAACACTCTAGCACAGTTGCCCGGAGAAAAAAACACTGGCAGTTTGGCAACAGAGACTAAAGGGGGCGAGAATTCCCCTTTAAGGGTTTTGGGGAACACTTTTGCGAGAGAAATTGGGGGCACTCACCCAGTGAGTGCGGTCGTTGCAAAGGTAAGCCCCATTTCTGCACTATTTCCCAATAAATTTTAAAAAGGGGAAACCCCCCGGGTAGTTGGGGAAAAAAACCAGGAAAAAGATAGAAAGTGAGTCCGAGCCGGAAAAAGGTAGCCCCGCGGATTAAATGGGGGGGTGAAAATCTCTAATCCGGAGTAGAACACGGAGGTGCTGCCCCCACCCGCAGTATGGCAAAGGTTGTGGGGCCAGGCCGAAAACAACCCGATTATTCTTTGACCCCCGGAGCACAAGTATCCTTTAAAAACAAAAAAGTTGGTGGGGTAAAATTTAAAATTTAAGGCCACAAGGAAAGTTAGTATGAAGTTTGGGGGGGGCTTAAAATCAGGTTTCCCCCCCAAATCTTTTGATGTGGGGATGGGCACAGCAAATTAGGGGGCATCGCCCGAGACATTTCGCCTTGGGGGTAGAGACTTACCCCCGGGAAATTTCAGTGAAAAGGGCTTTCTGGGAGCAGCTAAGTGGGTTGAAAGGGCCCTTTAAAGTGAAGTGGGGAGACCAGGGGGAAATTTCCACCTGAACACAGAAATGTAGGTATCCTGGGGGGACCAATCATAAAAAAAATGACCTCCTGTCTACACACGGAAAGTTTAAAGGGAAAGGGAAATTTTTTTTATACAGATCCCCCGTAGGATTTCAAACAAGGTTGGGGGATTCCACCTGGGAAAATTTCCCTGCCACACCCCCATAAAAGGGAACTGTCCCCATGATAGTGGGGAGTAGTTATTTAAAGGTACCAGTATACACGATGAACCGCCAGGGAAACTGAAAACCCGGGGAAGGGGGTGAAAAAACACTCGGCCAAACCTTGGGGAAAAAACTTTTTCCCGGGAAAAGTAAAGGGGAATAGATTGCCCTTTTAAAACCAGGGAAAACCCAATAACAGTGGGAGGAAAAAAAACTACCAAGGGGTGTGGGCCATGGGTGGGAAAGTACGGAGCCCCTCATTTAAGGCTAGAAAATACGAAAAACGTTTAAAGGTTTAAAAACAAAAAGGGGGCCAAAAACCCCCGGAACCAACAAGTTTCACCCCCCGAGGTTTCCCCCCAGGGGAAAAATGGGCGGTTTTTGTTAGAACCCGGGAAACTGCTCGAAAGAGTGGCCGGATGGCAAAATCGTTTCCAGGGGCCGCTGTGGGGGCTCCACGGGAAATTGAACTTGATTTAAAAATTTTCGCCTACCTTCACCCGGGGGGAGGGTGTGGAAATTTTTTTTGGGCCCTAAAGTTCCCTGGACAGAAAACCCACGTACGAAAGGGGGCCCCGCCCTAGCCGTATTGGGGTGGCTGAATTGGGGGGGCCCTTTAAAACCCCTCCCCAAAAAAACGGGATTTCTCTAGTTTGGGGGGTGGATTGTTGGTAAGCTTTTTTAATTTTTAAAAATTTTTCCCCTTTAGGGAAGGAGTAGTAGTTTTAACCAAAAAGTTTTTAAAAACACTAATATTAGGATAAATGGGCCCAAATGTAGAAAAATAATAATGTAAGGGCCAAAAACCTTAACAAGGTAGTTTAAAAAGGCCCATAATGTAGGCAAACCCCTAGGAAAAATTTTGGGTAGGGGAAAATGGCAGCCCTAGTTTGAACGAAGAGAAAGGGGCTGGAAAAAGAGACCCCCGCTCGTTTTCTTAAAAAACAGACACCAACGGACAAGACGTGCCCTGATCAGCAAATGCGCCCCCCACGGTCTTACATTTGAGACCGGGGGGAAAACTGGTAAAGGGACCTCGTTTTACTGTAGATGACCTCTGTCAGGGGCCCAAAAAGTAAGACAAGACCCCCACTTTATCTCGTTTCAATTTCTGGCCAGTGTTGGGGAGTTTGTGAGTGAGTTTGATCTGTTTGGGGCCCCGTGTGCAACGGCAGTTCATGCCCAGTAAGACCAGTGTCCCCCCAAGGGGATTTTGGAAGCTAGTTTTCCCTGTCTGCATAGTTATACTAGGGGGGTACATACCCTCTTGGAAAATAGGAAATTTTTGAGGTGCGGCAGGACATAATCGAATTTAAAATTGCGGAATTAAAGGCCCCCCGGTTTTTCACATGTTTTTTGAGGGAAAGTCCAAAAAAGGGGTAAGGGGTAAGGGTTAGGGGAAAATTGGGAAAATTTATTATTAAAGCGGCCCAAAAACCAAGTAAATTAGTTCTTTAAAAAGTGCATGACGGTTCTTTCAACAAACAATTTAATTTTTGAAATCTGTCCTATAACCCCTTTTGAGGCTGAGGACCAACCCCAACTCGGTGTCAAAAGAGTTTGGGCCCGGGTAGGGGACTCACTTTGGGGGCAGTCCACACAAAATTTTCACCCCCTCCAAGCATTTTCCCTTTTTTTTTTGGGTTTAGTTGCCCGACTACACAGGATTTTATGATGTGATTTTATTGGGGTTTTTTTACTTTTTTCTTTCGAATACTTTTCCCTTTAAATTGGGGGATCTGTCCGTTTTTTATCTATTTTATTTATTCCAACGAAAACATGTGAATCCGATCCTTTGTTCATTTTTTTTGGGGCGAAACTGGGTTTTGGGGGGTCACCCGTTTTATTTTTTTTAATAACCCCCTTAAAAAATTGATCTGTTAAATTTTAATTTTGTCTATTTTTTTTAAATTTCTTTTGGGTGTTTGATTTAGGGGGATGTTAAAACCCCCGGGCAGCTTAAGAATCCGGTCAGAAAATAAATTTTTTTTTCAATGAATCTTTTTTTCAATCCGGTCATTTTGGGTTTACTTAAATTTTTGGACGAAAAACCGACTAAACCAGATTATTTAATCACTTATTTTGGGGCGTATCCTGGTGATTTTTTGGGCTACTCATGTAAAAAGGGTACTGGAAAAAAAATTTAACAGAAATAATATTTGTTTAGTTTGAGCAAAAAGAAAAACTTGCGTGTTGGGGGCAGCCATGGCTTCCCAAAATGAAGATTACCCGGGGGAGTATTTGATTTTCTTTTTGTATATGACAACAGCTGTTTTTAAATACAGGTTTAGGATTTTTTTCCACAAACGTATACCGGGCAAACCCCCATCAAATAATTAAAGGATTTTTACAAATTTATTAGTTTTCTGCAACATGTAGAGGTTTTCTGTTAAAGATATTTAAATAGGTGGTGGTTCACTACAAAAAAGGGCGGGTTACACTTGGGAGGTTTTGAAAATTATTAAACTTGGGAAACCCAAATGAGCCCATTTGGGAATTTTACCGAAGTTATAAATTTACTTAAAAAATAACTCCCGGGAATCCGTCTCAAGTCCCCCCCATTTTTGTACAAAACGGGGCGGCCCTTTTCCTTTCCCCTGCTATTTTTAAAACTTTTTAAAAAAGTCAAAAAGAAACTAGCACCCTTTCCCGGGGAAAATAATCAAGATGGGAAAAGGTTTTCCCAATCATAAAGGTGGGGGAAAAATAAATTTTAAAAAAACTATTTGGCCAATACAAAAATTACCTTTCTATCCAAAATCTTTGAGAACTCGTGCACGGAGACTATATTCATTTTTTAAAGGCCCGAAAAAATAAATCAACCCTTTTCCCAATTTTGGAAACCCGGGAAAAAAAAAAGTAAATAATATGCAATTATAAAAAAGCTAGATCGCTTTACACACATTTTGGAAAAAAGGAAAATCCACTAGGAAATTTTTTTTGACCTTTTGAAAAGCTTTGACACAGGGCCTGGGGTTTAACCCCGGAGAGAGTTTCGGGGGGCAACCCCCCGCGGGCCCCGGGCTGTTACCAGGCCTCCTGGTGGGAAACAGCGCCCGATCAAAACCCGGGCGTTGGGTGCGGCTGCCGCAAAACCCAAAGTACGAGCCAACCCCCCGGTGATCAGGAAAATGCCCTTTAAAGGGGCTTGTCCAGTGGGCCAAACTTTAAGACCGCCAGGGGCTTTGGTAAAACCCCCCTTTTGTTTGCGGGAGGCAGTTTTAACAGTCCGGTCCCCTAACCCCTTTTTTGTATGGGTTTTTTAAAGTGCTTTGTGACACCCCTGCTTTTCATTTTGGGGGGGTGGTGCAAACGTTGCCAATCTTTTGCTTTCGTTAAAATGGTTTATTTTCGTGTTCAAGTTGGTATTTCCCCTAGGAAATTTTCCCCGGGTAAAAAATCCCTGTATCTCTCCCCCCCTTTCGTTCCAGGGAATACAGGTTTTGAAAAACCCAAGCGCCCCCCCATTTTGAGGGGTTTTATCTCCGTTATGCGCCCTCCGTGAAGTTCTCTGGGACATTTTCTAGGTCCCGGGAATTTCACCTGCCTTGAAAGGTGCTGTTAGAGTGCAGCAATTTCCAGCCTAGATAAACAAAATGACCTGGGAAATTTTCAACATGGGGTTGGCCCCCCTGTTTTGAAGGTTTTATTATCCCCTCCGTCATTTTTTTTAGCAAAGCGGGTTGATACAATGTTTGGTCCTTTAAAGGGGAAAATCCCCCACATAAAACCCCTCCCAGGTCTTTGACGTTGGTTTTTTCGGGTCTATTTTTTGGCCGAATTTGTTTTGTACTTGATGAAAAATTTTTAAATTTTCCCCTTTTTTAAACCCTATCTAGTAAATTTAAATTTCTTTTCCCTCGTTGAAAATTCTTAATTGTTTTTTTGCAGCCCCTGAAAGATTTGGTTGGGTGTCCGCCGGAGCCTTGAGTGTCGCAATGGAAACACTGTCAAGCAGATTGGGGGTTTATCTGCAAAGGGAAAAACCCCGGTGCTGTGGTTTAAAATCTTTTCTAAAGTGGGATATGGGGGATGAGGAACAAAATGGGAGCTAGTAATGTTTTCCTTGTGGAACGAGCTTTTCACCCTAGCTGCCCCGGTTTTTCCTTGTTGACGACTACTCTCTGGGGTTCTGTTAGGAGGAAATTATAGATCCATTTGAAACCCAAATTTTTTCCCGGGTTTTTTCCTTTTTGGGGCGCATTTTGTGCGCTATTACGCCCAAAGGTCACACTTGTCGAAGGCCCTTTTGCAAATTTTGTATATATTAACGGATTTTTTTTTTTTGTCTTCCAGTGCAATTTTGGCCTTGTTCGTAGTGATCCAGTAGTTTTAGACAGACAGGAGCGACCTGTTCCTAAAACCCATGTTGCCCCGGGTTGTTAACTGAATGGGTTTCTAGTTTGGGGGGTGATC
>NW_026492852.1:0-7500 GCF_026875155.1 Cherax quadricarinatus
TTGTGTCCCAAGTCAGCCCCAGCACATTATTACATTTAGACATTCAACTCCGGGGTTGTTTTTATTTATTTGACCCTTAAAAAATGGGAATTACTTTTCCCATTCCTGGGGGCATATTTGATTTGATTATTTCATTAGCCCCTTCATATATACTCATTAGTTCCTCTTCAGTAGACGTCACACCCAGGAAATTGTCCACATAAAATTGTTTACCCATTACTCCACTCAGTGGACCACCTGTACGCTTAAGGTGTGCATTTATCGTTCCCTGGAGTAGGAACGGACTGGAGGTAGCACCAAACAATACACTCCTGAAGCGAAAAGTGTTTAGGGGACTAAGTGGGTCACTAGGATTCTCGGGCCATAAGAACCTTGTGCAATCCCGGTCCGCCTCTTGCAGACCCACTCTCAGGAAAGCTTTACTTATGTCCGCCGTAAAGGCATAATTCTTTACCCTGAAGTTTAATAATATGTCTCCCAGTTTTTCCGTCAACGACGGACCTGTCATCAAACAGTCATTCAAACTAGGTATATTTTTGTTACTCCTGGCACTACAATTAAACACAATCCTCAGAGCAGTGGTCTTAGAATCCTTCTTCACTCCGTGATGTGGGAAATAGTGACCATTAATCTGGGCTTGCTCAGAAGGTACCACCTCTATGAATTTATTATTTAAGTGCTCATTAATTATATCATCGTAAGTAGTCAACAGTTCTGGTGTCTTGCTCAGTTCGCGGAGCTGAGCCTTTAATTGTCCATACGCCATCCTGTAATTAGTTGGTAGGTCTGGATGGTTCAGCTTCCACGGGAGTCTCACCCAGTATTGTCCAGATTCAAATTTAACATTCTTCAGGTATTGTTCTTGAGTAAGGGAATCATCTGGACTTTCTTCATTTACATAGATCCCTATTCTGTCCAATTCCCATAATTTATACACAGGTTCAACTTCATCCTCTACTGAAGAATATTTACACTGGGGTGATATTTCATGAGTAAGACCCACCATAACTGTATTTATGACTTCCTCCAGTCATTCATTATCAGTACAAGGAATCCTGCCATACATCACATGACCTCCTGCGATTCTTAAAAGGGTGATTCCGTATTTCTTTGTCATACCCTTTACAAAGAAGGCATAATAGTCACTACCTATTTACATCAGAAGGTGCCAAATTTACCTTACTTGAAAGCCTTTCAGTAGCGTTACCAGGCCTATTGTAGATAATTTCTCTGGGAGCCTATCCACAATTACGGCATTAATACGTTTTCTCTCATTGCCCAGCCTGACAGTTACATAAACAGTGTCGTATGACTGGGCCTTCTTATTCGAGAAAAAGCCAGATAACTTGAGTATAGCAGGATCTCCCATTTGTACCTTCATCCCATTAAGGCAATTACGTTTTATGAAGGTACGTTGTGATCCCTGATCCAGTAATGCTGTTACAGTTTTGGATTTATGCCGTTTATCATTAATCACCACATCCAACACAGGTAAAGCTACCTCAGCTAGGCCATCATTACCAGCATTAGCTGCAATCTCTACGTTGGCTACTGTTGTGTCCGGGTTATTACCACTATCAGTACTGTTGTTACCATCATTAAAATTAGGTCCACCCTTACACATAGCTATGTGGTGCCTTCACTTGTTACACTGATAACAATGGTTCAATCTAGCCTGGCAATCCCTTACATTATGATTTCTTAGACACCTAATACATCTATCAAGCTCTTCCAATCTTTCCACTTTAACATCCCATGAATTATAGCCATTACAGTTCTTAGAGAAATGAGTACCGTTGCAGAAGATACAATCTCTCCTTTCTTTGCCTGACCTCTTATCAACTGGGCAACCCTTATTGTGGTACTTACTCCTTTTGCTTTGATGCGATGAACCACTATTACTGGCCCCTGTCACTTGATATGTGCCTACGTAACCCCTTTTAATAGGTGAATTATAATTATTGATATTGGGGTAAATTTTCCTTTTGTAAAACTTGACAGGTGCACTGGGGTCTGTAGACGTGGTATTCTTAGAGGTAGTGGGTTGGCTGGTCTGCAGTTGGACAATTAACTCTTGCAGGCCCACTCTTATTTCCTCCAACCCGTAGTAACCCTTGTGATATCTGTTAGATAGCCACTCTACTGTCTTGTAGTTCAATTTATTCTGAATCAAGGCACTCAACAACTACTCTGCTCCCTCCAGATCATATTTATTACTCAAGGTCTTAAGAGTGCCTTCTAGTTTGATCCTAAATTGCTGTAAGCCATTGTGATCTGGAGTCTTCAAACTAGCCAAAATAGCTACTAGATCCAGCCTACTTTGCTCCAAGTTACCATAGGTGACCTCCAACAAGTCAACTGCTCACTATAGGAGCCATCTACATTTGGGGAATTTCTTGTATGAGAACATCGCATCTTCCCTTACTTGTCCTTTAATAGCATAATTTGGCAACACTTGCAAGATCACTCCTATCATGTACGACTGCTTTAAAGATAGACCAAAACTCCTCCCAATTTTCTCCAGGATTAAACACAGGCATGCATAATTCTGGGAGTTTTGGTAGACACCTCTGATTTTCCTTACTAGATTGACCAGCAACTTTGTTTTTTCTCCTTTACCTTTTCCAAAGCCTTAGTTTTGCAGGACACAATGTTGTCTTCCACTTCATAATATTGATCCAGCAGCCGCTCCCTTTCAGCATCATCTGCGCAATTCACAAGTAGATCTCTCTCACGGTCTTTATACCACAATTTATATGACTCATATATATTTTCTAAGGCAACTAGGTGTAACTTTAATTCATCAGGGTTCACCGTTTCCTGTCCCATTAACTCCATGCACTTGTTGTATGATTTAGTAACATGGCCCTTCCGAGCTTGTAGTGATGCTTTCTTTGCTTTGGCATCCATGGACTTGCCACCCACACTAACTTCCTCAGACCCAGCCATGGTTAGGGAATTAATAATCACCAATTATACAACTTAAGTAGACACCTTATGAGAGTAATTCTTGCACTTTACTCTTGTATAAATCCTAGCCACACATGTGCTAGTAATTAATTGGGCTAATTATTATCCACCACACGACCGATTAAATTTGTGTACTCTATACCCACTTCCTTCAATCGTCACTTAATTATTAAGTAATTAATTCAATTAATTTTTCACTGATTGCATCCAGTTCAGGAAGAACCAGCTGGCAGATATGGAAAATTTTATAGGGGTTACCTGTATGTACCTCAACATTACATGCATACAAGTAATCTCATTGGGAGACAACAACCATATTGTTTACCGTAGTCACCCCGAGTAGACATGTGAGAAAACTTAGCCACCCCTGGTCACTGCAGGTGGCTCCTTCGACCTCACAATCTTACCCATATCTATCCGAGACCAGTATGAATTGGATAGCACCCACAAGTACGGCACTACTAATTAATTGTGGACTGTATAGATTATATTAGTTTAACTGAATGAAAGGGGGGTAGGTTGCACATGGATATATCCATCAAGGAAAAACACTTTTATATAATACCACCACTTACCAGATATTCTCTGGTGGTCACTTGATGTAGCTGGATCACCCACAACCTATCAAATTACAACATCCCTTTAACTTGCCAGTTTCGGGCCTGCTAAAAACCTAAAAGGGTTATTTAAAAACTGGGGGTTGTTTGAGCTCCTTTTTTCCCTTTCCAAACACCACTCATTTCGTTGTCCTGCAACCCCGGACATGGTTTTTATTCCAGCAGGACGGGGTTTAATCCTTTGGGTTTTGGCCCGGGTTTTTTAAAAAGTCGTGACCCCAAATTAAAACTTCACTATTTTGGGGAAACGGGAACCACGGGGGTTTTACACATTTTCACTGGGAGAAAGGGGCGCTTTTTTTTCATTTATGCATTTTTCCTTTACTTAGGGGTTTTTAAATCTTTTTTTTTAATTACAATTCAAAAAGGGGATTTTTTTCCTCTAATTTTACCCTTTGAGGTCACCCATTAAACCCTGGACTGAGGAGTGATGTTTAAAAACCATGGGTTTTTTCCCCCTAGCATTTCAAGGGAAAATTGCCCCAGTCCCCCGGGGGGCCCTACCTTTTTCCTAATTTTACCCTTTTTTACGGGGCCCCAAAAAATCACGTTCCCTCACTCTTCACCCGGGAAACAGTTACGACATTTCCCTATTATGAATTGAAGCCTTTTTTAATTAATACTTGGGCCCCCCGTGAACGCCAATTTCCGGGTTTCCCATCCTTTCCCACCCCCTTAATTTAAATTTAAAAACACTCCCCTCCCCTCCCCGGTCTCGATTTTCATACCCGGCGCAGGCGAAAGGGGGGCCTTTTGGGTTCTTTTTCATTTTCAAATTACATTTTTTTTGACCCTTTCCAAAACATTAAACACCCTTTTGGGACTTAAAAGCTTCGGGAAAAATTTAAAATTTTTTTCCACAAATGTGCCCTGGCGTAATAGCGCACAAAATACGTGATGAAAAATAACAGGAAAAGTTGGGAATGGATCTATAATTTTTTCACAAAAAAAAACACAAAAAGGTATTTGTCCAAAAAGAGTAAAGTTGAGGCAGGAAAGGTGAAAAGCTTTTTTGTTCCACAAGGAAAAGTACTCACCCCCCATCTTTTTTTCTCATCCCCATATCTGACAAAGGGCAAGGATGTCAGCCAGGGGCACAGTGTCTTTTTTTTGCAGATGGCACCCCAATCTTCATGACATGTCTTCCGTTTCAGACACTGCAAGGCTCCGGCGGGCATCGACCAAATCTTTCAAGGCTGCAAAAACAATATGAAGTTTAACGATGAGAAAATCAAAATTCTTCGTTTTGGTTAAAAAACAAGGAAATAAAAAAATTCATAGGGGTACAAAACAAATTTCGGCCACAAAAAGGGCGAAAAGCCAAGTTAAAACCTGGGGTGATCATGTCGGAGGATCTCACCTTAAAACCCATAACATTTTTCAATCGCAGCTGCAAAAAAAAAGACAGGAAAGGGGTAATGAGAACCTTTGGGGAAAACTCTGTTCCCCAAGGCACAGTACTCGTCCCCTCTTGTTCCCCATCCCCTTTTCCCACATAGACAAAGGGTGTCAAACCCCCATCACCGTGGGCTTTTCCTTTTCAAAATGAAACCCGAAATTTTGCTTTACAGTGTCTTCCTTTTCAGACACTGAAGGCCCCCAGGCGGACATCCAAACCCAAAACTTTCGTGGGTCAGAAAAACAATATGAAATTCAACCGTTTAGAAATTTCAATTTTCTCAGATATGGTTAAAAAATAGGGGAAAAAAAATCTTTCCCCGAGTACAAAACCCAAAAACTGGCCGCAAAAAAGAGAAAAACCCCCCCGTCAAAGACCTGGGAGTGATCATGTCAGAGGATCTCACCCTTCAAGGACCATAACATTGTATCAATCGCATCTGCTAGAAAAATGACAGGATGGGTAATGAGAACCTTCAAAACTAGGGAGGCCAAGCCCATTGATGACACTCTTCAGTCACTTGTTCTATCTAAGGCTGGAATATTGCTGCACACTAACAGCACCTTTCAAGGCAGGTGAAATTGCTGACCTAGAAAATGTACAGAGAACTTCACGGCACGCATAACGGAGATAAAAACCCTCAATTACTGGGAGCGCTTGAGGTTCCTAAACCTGTATTCCCTGGAATGCAGGAGGGAGAGATACATGATTATATACACCTGGAAAATCCTAGAGGGACTAGTACAGAACTTGCACACGAAAATCGCTCACTACGAAAGCAAAAGACTTGGCAGACGTATGCAACCATCCCCCCAATGAAAGCAGGGGTGTCACTAGCACGTTAAGAGACCATACAATAAGTGTCAGGGGCCCGAGACTGTTCAACTGCCTCCCAGCACACATAAGGGGGATTACCAACAGACCCCTGGCAGTCTTCAAGCTGGCACTGGACAAGCACCTAAAGTCAGTTCCTGATCAGCCGGGCTGTGGCTCGTACGTTGGTTTGCGTGCAGCCAGCAGCAACAGCCTGGTTGATCAGGCTCTGATCCACCAGGAGGCCTGGTCACAGACCGGGCCGCGGGGGCGTTGACCCCCGGAACTCTCTCCAGGTAAACTCCAGGATTAAAGTACCTATACATTTAAAACAACAGACATAACCCCACTCCACGAAGGTGGCAGTAAAGCAATAACAAGGAATTACAGATCAATTGTGCTAACATACTATATCATAAATATCTTCGAATGGGTTCTAAGAAGCAAGATCGCCACTAATCTAGATACCCATCAGTTACACAACCCAGGGCAGCACGGGTTTAGAGCAGGTCGCTATTGCCTGTCTCAAGTACTGGACCACTATGACAAGGTCCTGGATGCCCTAGAAGACTAACAAAACGCTGATGCAGTATACACAGACTTTGCAAAAACCTTTGACAAGTGTGATCATGATGTAACAGCACAGAAAATGCGTGATAAAGGAGTAACAGGAAAAGTTGATAGATGGATCTACAACTTCCTAACAAATAGAACACAAAGAGTAATAGTAAAGAGTAAAGTCTGAAGCGGGTAAGGTAAAAAGCTCTGGTCCACAGTTCTCGCTCCCATCCTGTTCCTCATCCTCATATCTGACACACAGGGATATAAGCCACAGAGCCGTGTCTTCCTTTGCAGATGACACTAGAATTTGCATGACAGTGCCCTCCAATGAAGACACTGCAAGACACCAGGAAGACGTCAACCAAATCTTTAATGGACCATAAAAAATAATATGAAGTTCAATGATGAGAAATTTCAATTACTCTTATATAGGAAAACGTGAGTAATTAAACCTAATTGGGTAAAAAGCAAATTCCAACCACACAATAAGCGAGAACAAGGTAAAAACCTGGTGAGGTGATAATGGTCGGGTCAGAGGATCTCACTTTCAAAGATCTCAACAATGTACCCACCCACCTCTGCCAGAAAAAATGATGGGATGGATTATGAGGAACCTCAAACTAGGGACTCCAAGCTTATGAATGATTCTTCATATAGCTTGTTCGCTCCTATGTTGTACACTAACGGCGCCTTTCAAGGCAGCTGCTCCTCAGCCCTCTGAATATACCTTGTGGTAACCCGCACTGCTGCTGCTTCTTCACCACCGCCACAGCCACTGCTACCAGCACTACTACTACTACTACTACTACTACTACTACTACTACTACTACTACTATTACTACACTACTACTCACTACTACTACTACTTAGCTAACGACTACTATACTACTACTACTACTACTATACTATTACTACTACTACATACTACTACTATTACTACTACTTACTAACTACTATTACAACTACTTCTACGACTATTTACTATTACTAACTACTACTACTATTACTACACTAACTACTATTACTACTACTACTATTACTGTTACTACTACTACAATTACTACTACTACTACTACTATTACTACTACCTACTACGATGACGACTACTACTACTACTAATTACTACTACTACTATTACTA
>NW_026492852.1:10000-14254 GCF_026875155.1 Cherax quadricarinatus
CCTATGGAATGTTGTGCATGGGGCTCAACAACAACAAACCATCTCAGACCATTAATTAAACCCAACAAAAAGGCTGGCAGGTAAGAATATAACAAAGTCCCACTACAGAGGCAGCACACCCAACAATATTCAAAACTCTAAACCTACTTCACCATACAAAAACCATCCATACTTATGTACTGCACCTACTACATACATAGAACACTTAAACTCTGATAAAACCCCCCCCTCAAACATCTCCTTACCACTCAACAGAACCCATGACCATATCACAAGGCACAGATCACCCTTTGAATGTTCCCTCGTGTTCACGCACGCTATTTTCAAAAACTCCAAATGCACATAAAGAGCCCTAAAATCTGGAATTCATCCAATGAATATAAGAGAAACCTTATCTGTTTAGAAATTCAAGTTCTTCTCAAAAATCACTTACTTACCCACAACAACTAAAATACTGAATAATTGTATCTTATAAATTGTATATCTTAAATGTTTCTCATATTGTATCACAGTCTATTTAACCTAAACTCCAATCAAACTTTTGTTATTTTTTAAATACACTACAGAACAAATACTACTCCATTCTACTGAATGTACAGCAATGCATGCAACCATATGACCTGTCTTTGTAATACTCCCTTTGTGCTTTAAATTGTTATCTGTTACAATAATGTTTAGGAATGTTTAGTTAATCTAAGTTTAATTTTAAAGCCTCCCCATAATGCTCAGCATACAAGTGGCTTTGGCATGCTTGCACGTCAATTGTATTCTTCTTACTTTTCCTGTATATCATGTTTCAAATAAATAAATAAATAAATACAAATATGAAATAAAATAACCCAAGATTCCAGTAACCATAGCAGGTCAGTAATACTAATGATTAATGACTAGTTGAACATAATGATTCTCACTAATAACCAGAACTTTCACTCGTCATCATCCGGAGTGTGTTTTCTAAATTAAATATTTTAAGAATTGCTTTCCACATACTTGACAACTACAGCAGAGACAAGGAATAATTTACTGTTTGACTGAGTGAAATTCCTTTAGAGAGATACCTCTGTAAATAATGAACTGGTGTTTGCTACACTGAGTATGTCATTCTGTCTGTTAACGAAGGTGCGGTAGTGAAGCTTATACATCCTACGTGGGTTTGAATGGCATAGGATTGACCTTGAGAGTGTGAAAGTATGTGAATGGGTTAGGAGTGACCTTAAGATTGTAAAGTAGGTTAATGGGTAGAGTGACCTTGAGAGTGTGAAAAGTAAAGTTGAGTGGAGGTAGGAGTGACCTTGAAGAGTGTGAAAGTAGGTTTGAATGGGTGTGGATGACCTTGAAAAGTAAAGTAATTTGAATACTTGCCGAAGCAATTCGTAGCCCCAACTTGAATGGCATAAATAGAAAATGAATCACAACACGGTTTTAAAAAGGGCGTTCCTGTCAAACGAATTTACTAAGCTTTTTTCCACTAAGGTGTTTGAGGTGTTTTGGATCCCTGGTAATGAATATGATATGTGTATATGGACTTTCAATAAGGCTTTCGATAAAGTTCCACATCAGAGGCTGATTGAGGATACTTAAGGCCACACAGAATAGGAGGAAAAATTTTTCCTGGGTAGAAGCATGGATTGCCAAATAGGCAGCAGAGAGTTTTGCATACATGGGGAAATCAGAATGGGGGGCACGTCACAAGCGGTGGATCCACATGGTCATGTTGGGTCCTTTGTAGTTTCACAATTTCCATATATGACATAGATGAGGGAAATAAATAGCGACATAAGCAAATTTGCTGATGAAACCCAAACAGGGCCGGTCAATTTCACTCTAATGAGGACTCATAGAGCACATCAGAGGATTGAATAGACTGAGGCAATGGTCAGAGAAGTTTCAGATGCCGTTTAATATAACAAATGCAAAGTTCTAAAGTTGACCGGAAAATAACCCATCAAATAAATAAACTAAATAATGTAGATCATCAATACTACTGAGTGCGAAAAGGATATAAGAGTTCTGGTTAGCAGTAATCTAAACTAAACCCAAGACACAGTTCATAGTGTCCTGTCAATAAGCGAACAGAATCCATGGCTTCATACCTACAAGTATTAATAATAGACGTACTCTCAGTGTGTTCTTTTCAATCTATATATCCTTGTTAACGCCTCATTTAGATTATGCTGCTCAGTTCTGGTCATCGTATTACAGAATGATAGAAAGCATTGGAAAACGTACAGAGGAGGATGAACAAAATTGATCCATGTACAGAAATCTTCCCTATGAGGATAACTGAGGGCCCTGAATCTGCACTCTCTTCTAAAGCGTCAAGAAGTAAGGGATGTGATCGAGGTGTATAAATGCAAACAGGAATAGAATAAATAACTTTGCTGAAAATTTCCCGCCCCAGACACTTACTCGCAGCAATGGATTTCCAAGTATGGAAAAATTCAGTTTCAGGAAGGATATAGAAAGCACTGTAGGTAAATAGGTTGTGGATGAGTGGAACGAACTCCTGAGTACAGTTATTCTGGCTAAAATGTTCTGTAGTTTTAATAAATAGATAGATAAATACATGAGTGCGTGTGGTGGTGTGAGATAACCAGACTAGGCTTTGTGCTAACTATCTGATGCGGGCTCCTTCCTTAAGTGGAAGTGACCTGATTATGTGACCAAGGGTCTAATCCAGTGATGGAACATGGACCTCTATCAGCATTGGTCATTAGGCCTCTGCACGATTCCTTAAGAGTGTGAAAGTACGTTTGAATGTGTAGAGTGACCTTAAGAGGGAAAGTAGGTTAAATAATCGTGAGGAGTGACCTGTGAAGTGTGAAATTAAAGTTGAATGATTGATGAGTGACATGAAGATGTGAAAAGTAAGTTTAAATGGGTATGTAGAGTGACCTTGAAGTATGACAGCAAGTTCAATGGGTGGTAGAGTGACCTTAAGAAGGTGTGAAAGTAAGTTTAATGGTTGTAGCAGTGACCTGAGAGTGTGAAATGCCAAGTTTGAATGGGAGTAGGAGTGACCTTGAGAGTGTGAAATTAAGTTTAATGTGTAGGAGTGACCTTAAGAGTGTGAAAGTAAGTTGAATGTGTAAGAGTGACCTTAAGAGTGTGAAAATAAGTTTGAATGGTTGGAGCGTGACTTGAGAGTTGAAAAGAAATTTTGACCGTCTGTAGGAAGCGACCTTGAGAGTGTGAAAGCAAGTTGAATGGGTGTAGGAGTGACCTTGAGAGTGTGAAAGTAAGTTGAATGGGTGGTAGAGTGACCTTGAAGTGTGAAAGTACGTTTAATATGGGTGGTAGGAGTGACCTTAAGAGTGTGAAGAAGTTGAAAGGGTGTAGGAGTGACCTTGAGAGTGTGAAAGTAAGTTGAATGGTTGCATGAGTGACCTTAAGAGTGTGAAACTAAGTTAAGTGGTTGTAGGAGTGACCTTGAGAATGTGAAAGTAAGCTGAATGGGTGTAGCAGTGACCTTGAGAGTATGAAAGTAAGTGTAGGAGTGACCTATGAGATGTGAAAAGTTGAATGGTGAAGCAGTGACCTTGAGAGTTGTGCAGCAAGTTAAGATAATGGGTGTAGACGTGACCTTGAGAGTGTGAAAGAAAGTGAACGGCTGTAGGAGTGACCTTGAAGAGTGTGGAAAGCAAGTTGAATGGTTGTAGGAGTGAGCCCTTGAGAGTGTGAAAGTAAGTTAATGGGTTAGGATGACCTGAGAGTGAAAGTAAGTTTAATGGGTGTAAGGAGTGACCTAAGAGTGTGAACGTAAGTTGAATGGGTGTAGAGTGACCTAGAAGTGTGAAAGACAGTTGAATGGCTGTAAGAGTGACCTTGAGTGTGTGCAAGTAAGTTGAATGGTTGCATGATGTGAACTTAAGAGTGTGACACAAAGTTTTTAAGTAGGTTGTAGGAGTGACCTTGAGAATGGAAAGTAAGCGATGGGAGTAGCAGTGACCCTGAGAGTATATAAGAAAGTGTAGGAGTGACCTTGAGAAGTGTGAAAGTTGAAATGGGTGTAGCATGACCTTGAGAAGTGGTGAAAAGTTGAATGGGTGTAGCAGTGCCCTAGAGAGTTGAAAGCAAGTTAAATGGGTGAGTAGAAGTGGCCTTGAGAGTGTGAAAAGTAAGTTGAATGGAGTCGGCGTGATCTTGAGAGTGTGAAAGTTTGAATGGGTGAAGCTGACCATGAGAGATGTGAAAGTACGTTGAATGGGATAGGAGTGTCCTTGAGAGTGTGAAAGTTGAATGGGGTGTAGCAGT
>NW_026492853.1:0-21528 GCF_026875155.1 Cherax quadricarinatus
GGAAAAAAACGCAGGATGATATTTTTATGCATGGGGAAAAAAGGGAGACATGATAACCACATTTAAGGTAAAAAAAGTAAGAGTAGATAAGGAATATTTCTTGTATCATCTGCAGGAACAAAAAGAGAATTAAGGGACGTGGAGGCGAATATTGATTGTAAGAGAAATTGGTAAGTATCTAGCCAAAGAAATTTTTAAAAAAATTGTAAAAAAATTTTTGAAGAGGGGAGTCTACCTGGAGAGTTGTCCGGGAGTCGCGCCCCCCCGGGCCCGGGTTTCTCGCCAGGCCTCCTTGTGGATCAGGGTTTATTAGCTAGGCGTTACTGGGTTGCAAGCAATCAGCGAAACGAACCAAAAAGGGTTGATGGGTACTGACTTTAGGTATCGCCCATTTACTTCTTAAAAGAAGCCAGGGGTCTTTTGAAAAGCCTCCTTCATATATGGGAGGTTTATTAACAACAGATTTGGCCCAAAAAACTGGTTTTTTACTCACGAAAATCGTAATGACACGATTGCATACAAAACCATACCAGAGCGGGATAAAACCCCGCGATTGACGCGGTTTACCCCGCTTGTGGTATGGTTTGTGTTTTCTCTTTGTTAGAAACCCTGCTTTTCACTGGAGGATGTTGCATTGTCTGGGGAGAAATTTTTGCTTTCGAAAGGGTGTAATTTCTGTTGCGATTTGGGACCAGTCCTCTGGTTTTTACAAGTGTAATTATGAAGCATCTTTCTTGCGTTTTAGGGGAAAACAGGTCAAGGGCTTCACATGTTCCCATTTAATGAGGTGCTTTATGAATAATATGTCAGTGAAGGTTCTCTCACATTTTCCCAATCAGCAATTTCGCCTGCCTTAAAAAGGATTGTAATGTAAGCAGTTTCGAGACTAAAGAGAAAAGAGAATGTCAGGGTCATTATGGAGGCTTCCATTGTTTTAAACGTTCCCCTTATCCATTTGTTATTTTCCTTGAGATGTGATATTGAGATTGTGTAATGAAGGTGAGAGCCCCGACATATGAGCCCTAGTCTTTTGTGATTGAATTTTTTTTATACTCGTTTTTGGGTATTATTTCCTCAATTTTCCATAATGGGGTAACTGAAAATTTTTCCCCTTGAATTTTATTTTCTTTTGCAGACCAGAAAAATTTTTCTTTATATCCGCTTTGAGATTGGAGTGTCCCCCAAGAATACACTCTCATGGAGGTTTTATTATCGTCTGCTAAGGAAAACACAACCCATGGTTTTTCCTCTCTAATCAGATATAAAGGGAGGAAAGGATTAGAGGTTTTCCTTGTGGAAACAAAGTTTTTTTTTGGCAGCCTCCGACTTAAAAATTGTTTATCATTTCGCTGGTTAAAAATAACTGGAAAGTTTAAAAATCATCTACTCTTTTCCCCTTTAGTTTTTCCTTTAAAACACGCCTTTTTTTTTTTTTCGTTTTTTAAATCCCCCCCCGCTTCCTGCTTTTAAGAGCTGCAAAATGGGTTTGGTAAATTTCGAGAGGCAGGAGCGACAACCCCCTTTAAACCCCCTGTTCCCCGGGGGGGGGTAATTTTTGGAAGCCCGTGGTTGGAGTCTTATTTCTTTTTCCCTTTTTTATTTTTTTATTGGAAAAAACCCTTTTCTTTTGGTTTTTTTTTGAGGAAAATTTTTCCTTTAGCTCCCGTGTGGTTTTCCCCTTCCAAGTTAAATTCAGTCTTTTAAGTTTTTCCCAAAAGTTTACATTGGATTTAGGATTAAAGGGAAAAAAACTTGGGGAAAAAAAATTTTTTTTTTAACGATTAACGCCTACCCAAAACGTTTTTTGATTTTTCTTCATTTTTTTCTTTTTTTAAAACCCCCTTTTTGACAAGGGGGTTTTTTAAAAATTTTTTTCTTTGTTTTTGACCCAAAAAAATTTTTTTTTCATTTTTTCAAACCCCTTTGGTTTTTATAAATCATTTTTAAAAAAATTTTTTAAGCTTTTTTCATTAAGCGCACTTTTAATTTAAATCCGGGAAATTTTTTAAATTTTTAAAAGGGAAATTTGGTAAAAATTTAAATCAAAAATTTTTCCCAATTTTTATGGCCCATGACCACTGTGTACAAGTTGGGAACTTCGATTAGGTTGTGTCCCGTAGTTGGTTCGTGGGCGCATTCAGCTGAAACACTGGGGGTTAATTGTTTGATCCCCGGTAGTGGGGGAAAACAATGGGGCTTTTTTCCTTAAAAACATTTTCTTTTCCCGTAAACAGGGACCCCCTTTTAAGCAAGATAGCAGGGTGTTAGTCGCCCTGTTTGGGGGGGCATCCGGGGGAAAAAATTTAAAGGGTTAAATGCCGGGAAATTTGTCTGCAAAACCCGGGGGGCTTTTTTTATAGTATGTCCTGTTTCCGCTATGGTTTGTATAAGTTGTAACATGTATTTGTAAAAAATTAGGGTTTAATTTAAATTATTTATTATTAATTTTTTTATTATTTTTTATTATATTATTTTTTATTTTTATTTTTATTATTATTATTATTATTATTTTTAAATTATTATTATTATTATTATTATTATTATTATTATTTTTATTATGTTTTATTTCGAAATTTGGTGATCTTTAAATCTGAAAAAAAGTAAAGGTTTTTTCCCAGTCTTTTTTGGCCCCCACTATTTGCGGGTTTGAACGGGAAATTTATTACCAAGTTTTCGGGCAATTCCTTTGTGTAAAAATTTTTTCCTCTGAGCTTCCTCCGGGGATTTCTCCCCTTTAACTTTATATGTTACATTTTCCTTTTTATGCCCTTTAAAAATTTGAACACAAAGATGAAAGATTTTTTTTCCCGGCTGGGGTTTTGGAAATTTTGCAGATAGTAATAAATTTCCAATAACTGTTCCTTGAAATTTGGGTTTCATTTGGGTTTGTTTGGTTTTATATAAACCATATTTTTATTCCCAAAACCCTTCAACTAAAATCTTTTTTGGTGTTTAGTAACTCTGTGCAATTGAAGACTTTTTAAAAACAGGAAACCCCGTACCCCTTTCCTTGTTGCCTTTTTTTTTTTTTTTCTCCACTTCTAAATATGTTGTACCCGGGTTATTTTTACTTTTAAAAATTGTCAAAGTGGTGGGTTTGTGTGGGTTTATCTGTGAACCCCCAAAAAATCGCATTGATCAAAGAAAAAGGTTTTAAGGTCCTGTTTTTTTTTAAAAACACTGTTGTTGCCGTTGTTTTTTTGTTGGGGGTTATTTTTTGTTGGCATTAGTGTATTTGTGGTTCTGGAGGGGGTGGCCTTGGGTATCTTCACCCTAAAGGCCGGAGGTGGGGGTATATTTTTTTTCTGTCTTTCCATTTTTTACTTTTTCCCCTAGCATTTAAAAAAATGTTCTTGGGCCATTAAAGGGGTTTGAAAGCTGCTCTTTTTTTTTCCCCCAAGGGTTTTGTGGTATCTGTACCTCCCCCGCCCCTTTTAAAATTTTAGCATGCAGGGGGGTTTTTAAATTTTTTTTCCCATGGAAAAATTGTAAAACCCACATTTAAGGTGAATATTTTAAAACAGGGGGTAAAACGACAAAACCCTTTTCGTGGGAAAGTCATGGCTTTTTTTTTTAGGGGGAAAAAAGTTGCAAACTTTCATTCGTTTCCCCCGCATTCTCATTCCACAGAAAACTAATTTATAAAATCGAAAAATTTTTTGATTTCAGCTGGTTTAAAGAATTTGTGAAACCCTGATTTTCCCCAAATTTGGTGAGTTTTTTAGTTTCTGCACTAACCCCTATTTTTCCGCAACCGCACCCGAATCAGCAGCTTTTAAACAGCTTTTACTGGAACTTACCAAAAAACCGCCCCCAAAAAACAACTCCGCGACAAATCTCTAATGAGGGCTGGGGTTAAAGGCGATAGACGATTTTTCTAATGGGTTTTTGTTTTTAAAGTCTGTAGCTTAATACTAGGGCTGAAGCCCTGTGGGGAGTGTTTTTTCCGCTTACATGTAATTTTTTTCCCAATGGTCTATAATCGTTTTTTTAAGTTGCTGAAAAAAGGGTTTTAAAATTCTTTTTACCCTTGGTATCTTTCACTTTTAAAACTGTGGGGAAGTGGGCCGCTTAAATTTTGATGGTTTTCCCTGTTCCTGAAAATTTTTTTTCCTCCCAGTTCTACTTATCTCTGGTGGGACATCTAGAAAAGGCCGTTTTTCCTGTTTAATATTTCGAAACCCCCTTATACTTTCCAAATCTTTCTAAAATTTCCAATGCCCTTATTGCAATCAAGAAGAAAATCTGATGGAAGCGGAGTTTAAGATTTTGGGAAGAGTATAAGTCACATGTAATTTTTGTTTTTTTCCCCCATGCCCTCTCACACGTTCCACAAGTTTTCCCTATGTATTTTGGTCCATATCTTATGAACAATCTGAGAAACCTGGGAAAATTTGGGGTTTCCCGTTGAAATGTGCTATAGCTTTAATAACCCTTCTCACCCGGGTACTTGTGAACGTGTAGATGAATGGTTCAGAGAACCGACAAGTTGATTTAAAAAGACACATGTGGAAACACTTCGTATCTTTATTGAGGAAGCGTTCGCCACACAAATGGCTTCATTATTCATGTTCCCTCAATTCTCCCATACCCAAAAGGGGAATGAAGAAGGGAAAAGGAGTTTTTTGGGTTTAAAATTCCCCCCCCTGCCCTTTAGTCGATGTAGTCGCCATCAATCTTGCAAGATTTGGGTGGGAAAAATGGGACTCCCATTTTTTTTGCGCCTTGGGTGCAAGCCCGGGGTAAAAGAAGTTAGAGAGATCACTTTAAGGGGGGCGTCAGTAAAAGCTAAAAGTAAAAAAGTGAGGTTTTTCCCCAAGGGTCATTTCTAGGAAAACAAAAGTTCATAATATTTTTTGAACGACCTCCCTACCAAGGAAAATGAGTTTAAATTTGCCCCTGTTTTTTAAAAGTAAAACTAAAGAGAAAAAATATCAGGGAAGAACAGTGACCAAAAATTTAGGGGAAAAAATTAAAAGGGCTAATATGTAAAACAGATAAGTTTTTCTTTTTTGTTTTGGGAAACCAACAAAAGCAAGGTAATACGAGCTTTCCCCCAAAAAGGGAAAAATATACCGGACCCCCGAGCACATACCCCAAGTGTAAAAGATCTGGGGACTAAAGTAATAAAACATATAGTAAAAATGCTTTAAAGTTTGCGTCATATGAAGAAAAGCAAAAATCAGAATATCATTCGGGAAATTAAAAGGGGGCCTTCAGGCCTTTTTAAATCACACCTGTTACGTCAGTTTTTTTATTAAAATTCCCCCCCCCCCAGAAAGGGGGTTTTCCCGCTTCAAATTTGCTAGAATTGAAGAATTAATAAAACCCAAAAGGGGAAGACGGGTTTGGGAGTTAGGAAGTTTTAAGTACAGTGAGCAATTGGGTTTAAAAGAAGTTTTTCTTAAGCTCGAGGGGTTTGAAAAAGAAATTGATTCATTGATGGGGAAAAAAATTTAAAACCACACAGCATAAAGATCGATTAAAAGAGGTAAAGAGTTCAGCATCAGTGAGGGCCCTTTCCCCAGATAATTAGGGAAAAAGGGAGCCAGGAGCTGGGGTCCCCACCCCGAAAACCCAAATCGGGGATTACAAATCGTTAAATACACCCCGGAAGGTAGAACACTCTTTCGTAATTTTAAGAGTGCCCTAAAATAAGCGCCTGGAGATGCACCCCCAGACGCGGGAAAGTTTTTTGAAAATCCATTTTCGCCCATCTTTGATCCACTCAGCTGTTTGTAAGAAACCGAACCCATTTTAAAAAAGACAGAGCGTAAATTTAAACGTGCCCTGTTTAGAAGTCGGGGTTAAAATGCAAACTTGGGCCCGCCCCCTCCCCAAATGCCTTTAAAAATCTTCTTACTTAAAATTCTTTTGCGGTTTTAAGAGGGGAATTTGAGGGAAAATAAACTCCATTGTGGTGAAATTAGAGAAAGGGGCCGTTTTGCCAGTTTAAAAGAAAGTGTTGAGAAAAAACATTCCCTGGTTATGGGCTCAGACTGTGGCCCGTTTCCCGGGGTTAAACGAAGTCCCTTAGCTCATTAATGACCCATGCAGCCAAAAAAGAAAAATTCAACATAACATTGGGCCCCTTTTGGTTAAGACACATATGCAACAGTTGGGATTTTATTTCGAAATGTTTCCGGGCCCCACAGTAGGCTTTTTCAGCGAGACAGAAAAGGTTTGGGTAGAACCCGAAGAGACGTGAAGACGATTTAATATTACTCCCGTCAGACACGCAACACAAAAGGTTCTTGATTTCAGAAAAGAAAACAAAATTGAACAACTTCTACTATTTAGGAAAAGGGTGAAATTTTGGGGGGACTGACCTCCCCCTACAAAATTCTTACCCCTAATAGTGGCCCACATCTCACCTCCCGGTGATTATATAAGTCTCCACCTGTCCACTTTCAACTCCATATTGTTTCAGAACTATGGAACATACACTTCTTCGACTGAGGGACGAACCACCACAAAACTTCAGGTGAATGGACTGATTACATCGTCTTCACGGTCTCTTCTTGCTTTATATCAACTTTTCTGAACACGACTGAAGAAGCTACTTGAGCAGCCGAAAACGTTTCAGAAATAAACAACCTAATGTTGCATATGGTCCCTTACCTAACAACCTGTCGTATTTTATCCCATTTTTAAATATTCAAAATGGTTGTCTGCTGTTGCGAAGAGAGGAAGTTGAACTGCTGGTGAATATACTTCATAACAGGACATACAACACGTTGATTTTATTACTTAGGCTTCTATCTATACCCAAGCAATGACTGCAACATCCTTACTCCTCACTTATAGTTAGCACTGTACTTCTCACTTAGACAGTGTCAGGCCCACTTTCGAGCTCGGGTTATTTCCCTTGAATGAGTTGAGAATTTTCATTCACAGTTCTCACAAATAATTCGTAAATCCGAACAAATCTTCACACAAAAATATTGAAATAATGCCAAAAAGCACTTGCAGAATTATTCTACAAATTGTTATCGCAAAATGTCCAGCAAAGGTAAATTGTCGTAACCTGCTGAGGACTGTTTGTAATAATTTTCTCCAATAATGAATTATCAAGCGATTCTAAAATCTCTTCCGAAGTTCACTACATTTGGGAAGGAATTGATGAAAAAACATATCACAAGCCTGTGCTCTGGGGTTACGGAATCCGCCGCCTGGCTTATGCTATGGCCCTCACACATTTTTTATCCGAGAGTCTGGCATTGTAAACATTGATACAAATCGCTCAGGTTTCACACACACACACACACACACACACACACACACACACACAAAACACACACACACAAACCACACCACACACCACACACACACACACACACACAACACACACACACACACACACAAAACACCAATGGGATTTGAGGAAATGGAAGCATGGACATGATTGGAAAAAAGGACTACATTGTAGGTACAATTCAGTCCGGGGGAACATAAAGTAGTCATTGGAGTGATGTATAAAACCCCCCACAGAACTTTCAGGAGGCCAAGAGAGGGGTACGAAGAAAAACAGGGTGATGGTGGACACACTGGCTGAGGTGGCAAGAAGAGCTCACTCGAGCAGAGCAAAGTTACTGGTAATGGGCGATTTCAACCACAGGGAGATCAACTGGGGGAAAACCTGGAGCCACATGGGGGTCCCGAAACATGGAGAGAAAGATGATGGATGTGGGACTTGAAAACCTCATGCATCAACATGTCAGGGACACAACCAGAGAGAGAGGGAGGTGAGCCAGCAAGACTGGATCTTGTGTTCACCCTGAGCAGTTCAGACATCGAGGACATCATTACGAGAGGCCCCTTGGAGCTAGCGATCATGTGGTTCTGAGTTTTGACTATATAGTAGAGTTCAAGTGGAGAAGGGAACAGGAACTGAAGGGGACAGGCCAAACTACAAAAGGGGGGACTACACAGGTATGAGAAACTTCCTGCAGGAGGTTCAGTGGGACAGAGAAATGGTAGGAAAATCAGTAAACGAGATGATGGAATATGTGGCAACAAAGTGCAAGGAGGCAGAGGAAAGTTTTGTTCCCCAAAGGGGAAACAGAAATAATAGGAAGACCAAGACGAGTCCTTGGTTTACCCGAAGGTGTAGGGAGGCAAAAGCTAAGTGCAACAGAGAATGGAAAAGGTACAGGAGGCATAGGACCCAGGAAAACAAGGAGATTAGTAGAAGAGCCAGAAACGAGTATGCACAGATAAGGAGGGAGGCCCAGAGACAGTATGAAAACGACATAGCATCGAAAGTCAAATCTGACCCGAAACTGCTGTATAGCCACATTAGGAAGAAGACAACAGTCAAGGACCAGGTGATAAGGCTGAGGAAAGAAGGTGGGGAACTCACAAGAAACGATCAAGAGGTATGTGAGGAGCTCAACACGAGATTTAAGGAAGTATTTACAGTAGAGACAGGAAGGACTCTGGGGGGACAGACCAGATGGGACACCAACAAGGAATACACCAACAAGTGTTGGACGACATACATACAGATGAGGAGGAGGTAAAAAAAACTGCTAAGGGACATCGATACCTCAAAGGCAATGGGACCGGACAACATCTCTCCATGGGTCCTTAGAGAGGGAGCAGATATGTTGTGTGTACCCCTTACCACAATCTTCAACACATCCCTGGAAACTGGGCAACTACCTGAGGTATGGAAGACAGCAAATGTAGTTCCCATTTTCAAAAAAGGAGACGAAAAGAGGCACTAAACTATAGACCTGTGTCATTGACGTGTATAGTATGCAAAATTTATGGAGAAGATTATCAGGAGGGAGTGGTGGAGCACCTGGAACGGAACAGGAGTATAAATGCCAACCAGCACGGATTCACGGAAGGCAAATCCTGTGTCACAAACCTTCTGGAGTTTTATGACAAAATAACAGAAGTAAGACAAGAGAGAGAGGGGGGTTGATTGCATCTTCTTGGACTGCAAGAAGGCCTTTGACACAGTTCCTCACAAGAGATTAGTGCAGAAGCTAGAGCATCAGGCGCATATAACAGGAAGGGCACTGCAATGGATCAGAGAATACCTGACAGGAGGCAACAACGAGTCATGGTACGTAATGATGTATCACAGGTGGGCACCTGTGACGAGCGGGGTCCCACAGGGGTCGGTCTTAGGACCAGTGCTATTTTTGGTATATGTGAACGACATGACGGAAGGGTTAGACTCAGAAGTGTCCCTGTTTGCAGATGATGTGAAGTTAATGAGGAGAATTAAATCTGATGAGGACCAGGCAGGACTTCAAAGAGACCTGGACAGACTGGACACCTGGTCCAGCAAATGGCTTCTCGAATTTAATCCTGCCAAATGCAAAGTCATGAAGATAGGGGAAGGGCACAGAAGACCGCAGACAGAGTATAGGCTAGGTGGACAAAGACTGCAAACCTCACTCAAGGAGAAAGATCTTGGGGTGAGTATAACACCGAGCATGTCTCCGGAAGCACACATCAATCAGATAACTGCTGCAGCATATGGGCGCCTGGCAAACCTGAGAACAGCATTCCGATACCTTAGTAAGGAATCATTCAAGACACTGTACAAACCCTGTATGTCAGGCCCATACTGGAGTATGCAGCACCTGTTTGGAACCCGCACTTGATAAAGCACGTCAAGAAACTAGAGAAAGCAAAGGTTTGCAACAAGGTTATTCCAGAGCTAAGGGGAATGCCCCTTGAAGAAGTTTAAAGGGGAAATGGGCCCCTGACGAACGGGGGGACAGGGGGGTCGGGGAGACGATAACGAATTAAAAAACTGCGTGGAAAGACAAGGTGGACAAGGACAGGAGGTTCCGGGGGAGGGACCAAAACAAGACCCCCAAAATTTGGGAAGTTGAAGACACAAAGAGTAGGAGATAGTAGGAATATTTTTTTAGTCTAGGGGTTGAAGGCAGTGGAATACCTAAAAATGACGAGTGGGGCAGGAACCATACCAGTTTTAAGACGGGGTTTGTAAAGCCATGGACGGGAGAGAGAGGGCCTAGTAGAACCGGTGAAAGGCGGGCCGGAGTTTAGCTCGACCCCTGCAACCACAAATGGGTATAAAAATAGGGAGTACACACCAAACACACAACACACACCACACACCACCACACACAAACAAACGCACACACACACACAACACACCCCAACACACACCACACACACACACACACACACACACACACACCACACACACACACACACACACACACACACACACCACACACATAATATATTATATAAATATATATATATATAATGCATTTTTTGGAAATGTCGCTTAGCGTGCCGGAAAGAAGGGGAAAGAGGCTAGCCTCAATGATAATTAAACCCTTAAAGAATTTTCCTAGAGTTGAAAACCCTTCGCCTTCCCCATCAACAAAAAAAAAGGGAGAGGCAGAACCCCCACCACTCTACTGACAGTGAAAAAAGTCAGAGTCCAGGTGAACAAGAAAATTAAAGGGGGAAAAAAAACACAGTGGGGGCAATCAAATTATTACCAGGAAGATCAGTTGCCCCCAGGGGCGACACTGCAAAGATTTAGGGAAAAGCACCCTGCCGGAAACCAGTGGCACCCAACATTCCAACACCTCGCCCCACTGTGAAACCCATTGTTTTGTGGAAGACTCAGACTTTTTACAAAGCAATAATGTGTTCCCATCTGCTCTGCTGGGGTTACACTGGAATAAGGCTACAGCAAAAAAAAGGGAAAAGGGTTTAAAAAGTTATTGGGGAAATTTGCAGAGACACGTTTTCAGAGATAAAAGGGTTCGTCAACATTCTTGCTGGTCTATTCCTGAGAAATTAGCCCTTTTTTTTTGGTGCAACATTTTTGTGCACTAAAAAGAAGGATGGAGGAATTGGGGCCAAATTTGCAGTGGGAAACACGTTACCCCCGCCTCGTACCAAAGCTGCTGTCGAAGTATTCTGCACGGGAGCCATGATTTTCAACCAAACCCGCTTGGTTTTTGGGGTCTCTCAAGGAAGTGAAGCACGGTTCATGCAACAAGGGCGTATACACAACCGCCGAGGACAATGCGTGGAAAAATTAGATTTCAAGAATGCGTTCAATCTCCGAAAAGAACGGGGTAATACAGCAGTACAAAACTTTTTCCCTGGCCCTTTTCCCCTTTTTTTCAGCTGGGTATAGAAAGGGAAAATCAATGCTTCTCTTTGGAGAGCATAAAATCACATCATCGGAGGGTGTCCACAAAGACCCCTTTTTAAACCATTTCTCTTCTGTATAGCATTGGGGAAATCACAGTGACTGACCAGTGAGCTAAACATCGGGTTCCTAGATGAGGGCACACAGCAGGTACAAAGGAGTCCCTCCTACATGACCTTAAAAGGGTAATGACAGGGGGGACAAAAAATGGCCATCCTGAATCCTCCAAAATGTGAACATTCATGAGATAAAAACTACCGGGAGCACAGTCATTGCCCCCACAAATATGTCTTGCTGGGAGCACCTTTGGAAGCAATCCCTTGAACTTTTCTCGGGAAAGAAATTGGAAGAGTTAAGGAGAAGGAAAAGAAAGGCAATCTGGACACCCACGATGCCTTTACCTTTTCTCACAAAGTCTTGATCTCCCCAGGTGACTATTTTCTAAGATGTGCCCCTTTTATATAAAAACCCTAACTCACGAATATGAATTTTCTGGGGCAGTTTTTTTACAAAAGTACTTAATTTTTACTCTAGAAGACGGGCAGGGGAACCAACTCATTTCCCAGTCAAAATAAGCTTTGGTGCCGAAAGTCACCAGATTGCTTTACTTGTTTTTTCTGTCATCGTGTTTTGCATCCATAGACTCGTAAAGCGATTCTCCCCGAACATCTTAGGGCAAGATTGGAGTCCAGGCCCAAAAACATTGACGGACAAGATCGGGATAATCTAACGGGGTCTGAAACCCGACTTGCTCCCCCCCAACAACTACAAAAAATCGCACGGATGCCAATGTGGAAAAAATAGCTTCAACAAAGTTCAGATGTTCAGGGGGTGGATAGAGCCCTCCCCCCCGGATGAGACCCCTAGTTGGGACTTCTGTTGGGATTCCCCAAACCCCCCTTGGCACAGCCTCGACCCACAAACAACCGCCCTCCCGGGTTGCCCTTCGACTTTCCGCCCCTTTCCGCCGAAAACAGGTGATTTTTGGGGAGTGAAACGCAGACCCTTTCGGGTACCCTGGTCTTGTGTGCCCTAAATCCGGGGAAAAATTTCAAGACATGGGAGGTTAATAACTTATAAGAGGGGCCTCACAAAAGCTGGATGCCACGTAAGGGACCACCCCCAAATATGCGATTGATGGCACCAGACGTCCAATGGTATCACCCTTCAAGCCTGGACAATGGGGAAGCAGGTGGGTGGGGGTATACATTGAAACTACCTTGGTGTACTATCTCCAATACACCAGGGGGGAAGGAGGGCAGCCCCCGCTTCAGGGATCCCAAAAGTCTAGAAAAAAGGAGAATTGCCCCTCATTTTATGTTTTTTCCCCTAGGCCAGAGACCCCTTTGGTTTATGGGGGAAAAAGTGCATCTAAAATTTCCCAAGGACTGGGAAAAAAATCATCAGGGTAACTGGGATCCCAGGGCGCTAGTTTTCGTTCCAGCGGGGTCAGGCGGCTGTTCAAAGGGGGAAAAGCCTCTGTTTTGGGTACAAAGCCCCACCTGGGGAGCTGGATGGATTTTGCCTTATAATCGGTGTACACACGTAAAAACAGACCCTATATGCCACCTTTTATCAACAATGTATATATATATAATATATATATAATATATTTTAAAATATATATATAAATATATATATATAAAATTATATATATATATAAATAATATATAATTTAATTTTAAATTATATATATATATTAAAATTTAAATTTAAAAATGAGAGCGATAAACTCCGACGATTTTGCATTTCAAAAATTTTTACAAAACAGTATTAATAATATTTACCTTTACGTGAATATCAAAAATAATTAATATAAAAACACCTTCCATTTTATATCTAAATTAAAATTTTAATATTAGCCTCCATCCAGTTGGTTTACTTTTGGGAAATTAATTTTTTATTCTTATTTTGCATTTATTTGTACTCGGGGGAAACAAAAATTTGATTTTCCTGACAAGGCTTTTGTTACGTTTTTTTCATTGTTTATATTTTAAGGTAATTTTAACGGTAAAACGTTTTAATTACATGACTTTATTTCTTTCAGTTTTTTTTTTTTATTTTGCTCATAGAAAGATGCCCCATCTACTGGTTTTAAATTTGAACGTTGATGTGCGAGAACCTCGGCAAGGTTTCAGGAAAAATTATCTTCGGTTTTGGGGACCAAAATTACTGAGCCACTCGCCGATTTCCCCCAGTGACTCCGATATTTTGAAAAACCTCCGAGGGATAACACTTTTAGAAAATTCTCCTAGTTCGGTTTAAACAGATAATTTAATTACATGCGTTCGCAGAATTTTCTGTGTAAAATTGCGATCATTTTGCTTACGTTTTATTCACCTTTTTTAAAAATTTTTTTAGTTTCCCTTCCATATGTTTCAATATTTTTAAGGTTGGTGCATATATGAACAAGATAATACCCCCTTAAGTTTATTTTGTGTGCGGCACATTTTTAGCGCACAAAATTTTTTTCAGAATCCGGATCTTTAGAACCCGGTGATAACTTGGAAAAGACTCACAAAACTAAAGACACGTTTTCAAAAAAACCAACCACGGGTGGGGTTAGAACCACGATCAAGGTTTAAACACTCCAGATCACGCGTTAGCCACTGTCCACTGCTCTTGACGCAGGGTTTTAACCCCATCCGTGGTGGGGTTTAAGAACCATTTTTTTACCCGCCAAATTTTTAGCCCAACGTGTTTTACCCGACAGCAAAGTTCCCTTCATTACTGAGAGTAAATTAATATTTATATTAATTTCACCAGTAAAAAGCCCGTCTAATCGGAATGAAAATATTAAAGGATTATACCCCCCTATTCTGTTTAGATTTAGATGTTAGGTGCTATTTTTAAATTTATTTATTTTAAAAAGATTTGTATCAGTTTGATCAGTAATTGTGCGATTGTCTTCTCTGAGAGGATTATCAAAAACTTAAAAAAAGACTGGCTTTCACTTTGTGCTATTAAATGTAAATTGCCTGTTTTATTAAACAAATTGGGTGCCTTATAATAACTAGAGAATACATTTACCTGGTAGGCTTCAAAACAATTAATCGCTAGTGTATATAAATAGAAATATTTTATGCTTTAATATCTTGGCTTTGTACAAACCAGTTATCACAATTGGCATTGATTTTTGTTTATCAAATTTTGTGTTTAGCAATATACACAGAATGAAAACGGTTTTTTTTTCGAGAGATCAAGACAATTTTAAAATTGAATTGAAATTCAAAGAACAGAAATTCAGAAATACCAAAAATATAGATTTAATTAACGTTGTTTTATGTAGATAATGGTCCAGAGACGCAACAAACTGATGCTTTAGACGCAAGTGCAACATGTATCTTTAGTGTGGATACATTTCACTACATAGTGGCTTCCTCAACCAATACAAGAGAAGAATGGTTGAGGCTCATGAAGGATCTGAGGTACTCAGCTCCTGATTACTTCAAACTCCTTGAGCGATGAAATGACCAGATACAAAGGACTAGACTTAATACTCTCCTTCCTTGTTCGAATCTGAATGCGTTTTTTCCCTGTTTCAAATAAAACGCTTCTCATGAGGCTTTAATTTACAAATGGCTGTTTTGTCTAATGAAACGGAAAAAATTGTCACGGTTTTGGCCTTGATACAAATTTCGCTGATTCTGCCACTACCTGGTAAATATCTCCAGTGTCAATTTTAAACTTATATGCTGATGAGGTGTTATTTGCATGGAAAGAATCGCCTTAATGTTAAGTTGAGAAAGTCTTGATGTGCTAATATTATTTACAAATTTGTGTGGGTGGGTGATATAACCGGAGAAGTTTTCTTCTGATCAGAAATAAGTGTTTATCTTAACTGGCTTATCAGAGTTAAATCTTCCATAATGTTCTTTTATGTGAATCTAATATTTTGTGTGGCAATTAAGACCATTGAAAAAAAACTTTTGTTATGCTCCCAATGTACTAAATAATCGTACTAATTACTCTCATGGCTTATTAAAACGCTGGTTCGCTCTTATATAGAGAAAACCTTGATTTATTTTGGCTTGTGTAGCTCCCATTTCGTTTTTTTCCCCAATAAAGATACAAAATTGAAATCTACTGATTTTTCATTCTGAATTACGAGGTGTCTCACAGACTGACTTCCGCGCTTCATCTTAATAACTTTATATTAAACTTGTGAGGGACTTTTTATTATCAATAGAATGCTTCTCGGCTTGGCTTCAAGAACCTGGTGTTTTCTTAGTGGAAGGTATGTATTTCTTTTGGGGTTTGTAATTTCTAGTTTGCTATTGTTTAATGGCGAAATTTGTGTTTGGGTCCATGCAGTAGGTAATGGATGCCTCCTTGATACGCATCAAATTTTCAGTTGTATTTATCTGCATTTGGAAACTAACGCTGCTGCTCTAGGCAACTATTCCTTTCGTATCCACTGCTTACCAGGAGCGGGTTATGCAATATGAGACACCATTGTCAGATCGCACAAGGACGAACGAACATCTAATTACATTCCTGGGGATAAACTAATCTCGTACTAGTCTTACTGAACATGGAAATGGTAAACAAGTTTGAACGAAGGAAAATAAAGATAGCGCCATTTACTTATAACAAAAGCTCTCCACTAGGATCAAGACACCACATTTAAAGGGAAAAGAACTAATACCTCAACACTGGGAAGACGGAGTGGGGACACAGGCACAATAAAACTGATACACGAAAGATAGATTAACACAGGATGTTGGAAAGAGGAAGGAACACGACGCTGTAGAAAAAAATGTAGACCAGGTCTCAAAGAACCAAGTTCCCCGTTTGTATGAAAAATAAACACATTTTAACTTTAAGCGTAGGAAGTGGTGAAAGCTCGATCCTACATCCACTAATCTTGATACAGAAACTCTGCTCTCACAGTCAGTGAGAGTACGCATGTAGAACTTCAGTGTGAGGATGACCAGCAAGTGCAGTGCCTCAAGGCAGCAGATAGTGCATGCAGATTTCATGCATGAATTCAATCATATATTCCATTTCGGATTCGTAACCTTCTTGGTCACGCTAAATGATACGAAGGAATGAGAGAACACAGGATACCAAGAATACGGATGAAAGGGCACAAGTGTATACTTGGGTATACACTTATAACAATAATAATATATCTTTATTTACTACAAGTACATGTACAAGGTATACAGACCATAGCTGACATCAGTGACATACTACTATATAGAAAGCCGCTTGATATGCAAACATTTCGGGCAAATTAGGTCAGCTTTGTCCCAGGATGCGACCCACACCAGTCCACTAACACCCAGGTACCCATTTTACTGATGGGGAACATGGACAACCGGTATAAAGAAACACGCCCAATGCTACTACCCTCGCTGGGAATCCAACCCAGACCTCACTGTGTGAAGTGAGAGCTCTAGCCACCTGACCACGGCCCTTTCATCCGTATTCTTGGCATCCTCTTTACCTTCTATTTTTAGTAGGTGTCGCTAAAGGGTTAAGTGGTTGCCAGAATTTTGTTTCCTTGTTTTTCCTCCAAATTTTCGTTAACAGGAGAATACTTCACCTAATCCGAATAAAATTTTTAACACTGGTGTACAGTATCCAGGGCAAGATTCCAGGAACCCATTTCCAACATCCTACAATTATTTCAGTAACTTCCAAAAACCTATGTTGGGTACTTAATTATCATGGGGGAGCGCTAAACAAGCAGGGATTATACAATGCATGTGGGAGGAGGGGGTATGAAAGTCATTTAGACTAAATTCGGGGAAGTGAAAGAAAGATTCAGTTCCCTAGATCAAGAGCCCCTCACTAGCATCAACGAACATCCCTTGAGGGGTAGGTACTTTCAAACGTTAAAAAATATTGACTTAGTGTGTGGGTGTAATTCTGTCAGTTATGTGTAAAATATTGTGAAATTTTGATTCCCGTTCATTCACATCAAAAACGTTTAGTTCATTCTTTGTTTTGGCTCAATTTTTAATGTCTGATACTTTACGCTAGTCTGTATGCCAGCTAATTTGAAATTGTCAAAATTTAAACATTTTTACTAAAAATTTTTAAAACCCTCTAATCGGCTTTTTAAATTTTAAAACCCTCGTATGTTTTCCAGCAAGCAAAAAGGGTATTTTAATTGGGGCTTTTTAAATTCCCAATTTCCCAAATTTTTATTATTAAATAGTGATTTGTTTTCCCCAATCAGAAACTAAAAAATCCCTCGTCCTATTGGATTTTAAAAAATTAACCTGAAAATTAAAAGAAATAAAAGTCTCGTTTACTGTAAGGAACAATTTTTTATTTAAATTTTTAAAAAAAACTTTGAATAAATTGGTTTTTAGATAAATTTTCAGAGAATGTTTTTTTGGGTAGACTTCAAACTTTCATTAGGTTGGTTCGCTTTTGAGTTTAAAATTTTAAAAAGAACAAATTTTATTTAAAAATGTTTCTGTGTAATACTAAAAAAAAGCCTCTTCGGGTTTGGCTTTCATTCTAAAGTGAATTTTTAAATTTTGTTAATTTCATAGATTTTTTATCAATTGGAGTTAATCTACCACGCGTCACTCCCTTTTCCCTTTTTACCTTTTTCCTCCTCCCCTTTTTTGTATATATT
Organism: Cherax quadricarinatus; assembly: GCF_026875155.1. NCBI lineage: Eukaryota > Metazoa > Arthropoda > Malacostraca > Decapoda > Parastacidae > Cherax > Cherax quadricarinatus. The sequence goes on from NW_026492853.1 coordinate 17,766, forward strand.
CTGCCCTTCCCTTCTCCCCTCGTGTGACTTGTCAATGATCAAGTCGACCGGGTAAGTGTTCATACTTGTCTCCTAAGTGGGGGTTATTTGTATATTGTCCACCCAGGGCATTTGTCACATTTTATTCTTTGTTTAAGCCAAATAAAAATTTTCCCTGTAGCTACGATGTTTAATTTTAAAAAAAAAAACAACTTAAATTTCCTTTCACAAGTTGATGTTTTTATTGTCAAAATTGTTTTTCAGCCCCCAAAGTGTTAGGAAACCCCTTTTCTTCCCTGAAGCATAAAACGCTCAAAATTTTCGCCCGGGATCGACCGAGAAAGCCTATGTAAAGGGCGAAAAGTTTCGGTGTTGAAACGATTCATTTCATCATCTGCGGTATTGTGTCCATCATAATTTCAATTAGTGCTGTGTACTGCCTATAAAAGGGTTGTAGCGGTCGGCACAGCCCCTGTTTTGTGTTGTGTGTGTGTGTGTTGTGTGTGTTTGTGTGTTTTGTGTGTATGTGTGGTGTAAGGGGTACTCATCAAATTGTAGTTGAAGGGGCCCAAGTCAAGCTTCTGCCCCTCCTTCACGGGTCGCTGCCATTCCACTTCTCCCCTGATCCTGACTTTGTCAAACCTTTTTTTAAACCAGTGAACTGCCCTGCCTCTACTACATCCTCCCCAATATCCCATTTCCCTGACACTCTGTGACTGAAGAAATTTTCCCTAACATCACTGTGCTCATCTGGTTTTTAACTTCCAATTGTGCCCCTTTTTTCTGTGTTTTAAACTCGCAAAAACCCGCCCCAAAATCTACTTGTCATTCCTCTTAGTTTTTTTAAATCTTTATCATGTCTCCTTTTTCCTTCCTGTCCCAGTGTCATCAGTTTGTTTCCCTTTAATCTCTCCACGGGGGACTTTCCCCCTTTAGCCCCGGGAACTATTTTTTTTTTAAAACCTTTTTACTTTCTCAATTTCTTGAATGCTGCCCCAGGTGTGGGCTCCAATCGGGTGCTGATACCCCAAAAATAGACAGTGGACAGGTCCTAAACGTTTTTCTTTTTAAGATGTCGGAAGCTGTTCTTGGTTTTCCCCGGGGCGCCCGTATGCTGCAACATTTTATTTGGTTGATGTGGGGTCGGAGATGTGAAAGGTGTTAAACTCCCCCCAAAGATCCTTTTCCTTGAGTGCATATCATTCTGGCCCCCTGGGCTGACCCCGTTGTGGTCTTCTTTGCCCTTCCCCAAATTTTCATGATTTTTGCATTTGGGGTGGGGTTGAAACTCCAGAAGCCGTTTCTGGCCACCGCGCCATTCCAATCCTTTTGTGTTTTGCTGGCCCTTTGTCCGTTTAAATTTCTTCTTAAAACTCACACTTTTTGAAAACAGGGACCTTTTTTAGTCTCTTCCCCCCCGTCATGTCTTTCAAAATCCCAGAAAAGCCCCGGGTCCTGGGACTGCCCCCTTTGGTTTCCCCCGTGGCCGCGCCCACTCTATTCCTCGCCACGTACCGTGACTCGCTGCTGTTTTCCCTGACGGGTTTTTTCCCCTACCCTTTTGTCCCTTTCCCTGTTATCCTTCCCTGGCCTCCAGTTTTTCACTTCCTTGTGTGGAAACTTGTCAAAAGCCCCTTCTTACAGTCCAAGAATATGCAAACTACCCACCCCTCTCCCATTTATTTTACGCTGTCCCCTGTCGTAAAAAACCAGAATTTGTACGCGGATTTTCCCCCCCCAAAAAAAGGGCTGGCTGTCGTTGATAACACTCCTTTCGAGGTGCTCCTTCATCTTTTCCTGAAATTTTTCTCCCTGAGTTTACTACATACATGTCAGTGACATTGTTCTTGTTTAAATGCTTCGTGTCTGCCCTGAGGTATCTAGCCGCTTAACAGCCTCTTCCTTCTTCCTCGTTTTATTTTTGTGCCCAACACTTGATGGTGTACCCCACCTCTCCGTCTTTTTTAGTCCCTTTTGTCTTCTGTGAACAGTTTTTGAATCTCATGCTGGCTCCTCACAACTTAGTGGGGCGTTTTTCATTTCCTCCTTTCCCTTCCCCGCCTGATTACCTGGTCCTTGACTTGTTTTCCTCCTTATGGGCTGTTCAACAGCTTGGGGCAGTCTGGCTTTCGCTACGTCATTTTCGTTTGTCGTTGGGCCTCCCTTCCTACCTGTGCACTTAAATTTTTGGTCTACAATGCTCTCCTTATTCCTTTGGGGCCTTTGTTTCTATATTCTTCCTTAGCTACACACTTGGTTTTTGGGTCTACACTTTTGGTTTAACATGGCTCATCCTGGCTTTTCTGTTTTTTCTGTTACCCCCTTGGTAAAAACCCCCTCTTCCTTGCAAAATTTTTCACATATTTCACTGTTATACTTCCCTGCCAGTTCCCCGTCTCATAAAACCCTTGCAGGAAAATTTTTTCATACCTGTGTGTCCCCCTTTTTTATTTTGGGTTCATTCGTCCTACCCTTCCTATCTCCTCTCCTCTCTCTTCTCTCTCTCTCTCTCTCTCTCTCTCTCTTCTTCTCTCTCTTCCCCTCTCTCTCTCTCTCTCTCTCTCTCTCTCTTCTTCCTTCTCTCCTCTCTTTCTTCTCTCTCTCTCTCTCTCTGGGCCCAAAGCAACTTATTACTAATGATTTTTTGATAAGTTGATGTTTTTGACAATGTGCAAAATTTTTATATTTTTATTACAACCTGTGCCAAGTTGTTTATAACCTTTCCCCTTTCCCGGTTTTGACAGCAAAATAACTTTTAATGGTTCATGAAAACATGATATCTGTGGTATTGCGGGGGTGTGTGTGTGTGTGTGTGTGTGTGTGTGTGTTTTGTTGTGTGGTTGTTGTGGGGTTTTGTGTGGTGTGGTTGTGGTGGTGTGGGGTGTGTGTGTGTGTGTGTGTGTGTGTGTGTGTGTGTTAATTTAAAGCTTAATTTGCACCACACTCACACAATGTGTGCAAACAAGTTTGGTGAACGTTACGGCAGTCCCATATTTTTCTGCACCGGAAAACGTATTACGAGTGCACGGGATTTGTGAACATCGTGCTGTAAAGGCACAAAATAGGGGAAAAAATGAAATTTAAAGAAGATGAAAGTGAAAACTGTCCACCGTTTTTTTTATCTACAAACCGCCCTTTTCCCCGTGCAGGAATCCCTACTCCCCTTCCATCAACCCACACAACCTCCCTCTTAAACCACATTGAGAACCGGCTCAAAACTCTGGGGACCAGAAAGTAGTAAAAAGAATAAAAAAAATAAAAATGAAAATGGAACAAACGATATGGAGGATCCCCAGATTAAGACACTCGAGTAAAACCCTAAAATGTAAAAATGCGATTTTTCTCGCTGGCTTTCGATTATGAAAAAAATGGAAAAGGAGGCTGAGGGGAGCATTGAAAACATAAACCCTGGAGTTTTGGGGGGGAAAGAGGGAATAAAAAAGAGGGAGACAGATGACTCAGAGTAGCACATGAAGACCCCGGGTCCCAAAATGGCGACAGGAGTAATATACAAACCCCCTAAACGCAAAAGACCAAGACAAAAATAATGACAACACGTGATGATGAATACATTTTGGGAGACTTTAACCACAGAGAGACAGATTGGGGGGAACCTGAGCCAAAGTAGGACCAAAAAAAATGGGGGTTAAGAGCCGCAGGTAATAAAGGGGCAGCTTCATGCACCAGCATGTCAGGGGGCACAAACCCTAGAGAAACGAAAGAATTCACCTTGAGCGATTTTGGCATAACTGGTTACGTATGAAAGGCCCCTTCCCCCTTAAAC
>NW_026492864.1:0-21751 GCF_026875155.1 Cherax quadricarinatus
CTTTTTGGTTTGCGTGCAGCCAGCAGCAACAGCCTGGTTGATCAGGCTCTGATCCACCAGGAGGCCTGGTCACAGACCGGGCCGCGGGGGCGTTGACCCCCGGAACTCTCTCCAGGTAAACTCCAGGTAAACTCTTGAGTATCTACGACACCCATCCCATTATTCCATAATTGAGACCACATCCGATGAAATAAATGATGAATTTCATCTCCGTTTTAAAGACTAACATTTAATTTCCAAAATCGAGAAACGACTTGTGGCACACCAGCCCAGGGGAGACGTACCAATACCGCACGATGATCAGTAAAATGTTCATCACATGTCTGTATACTCTGTATGTCAATAGCACATGCTACATAGATCCTATTGAGTCGAGCCGCATAACCCTGTCGGACAAAAGTAAAATCCACCCCACCAACTATATCACCTCCCACGTTGCACAACGCAACTCCTTGCAAAATATCACCCAAAAATTGAGAATTAAACCCACTACCCCACGGTTCCATGTCCCGACGTCATGTAATGCAATTCCAGTCACCTCCCACGGCGGTTACCGCAGGTAGCGACCAGAAGTGATACACAAGCGTCTCCTGAAAAAACTGAGTTTTCATACTCTCATCCCTCGCCGCAGGCCCATAAACGCTAATGAATCCGACTCTCATCGTACCCCACCACCCGTCAACACGCACTAAGCGACAGTCAGACCCAACTTCCCAATGATGTAGCTGAAAAGGACTGTTCTCTCGTATTAACACTGCCACACGACCTTTTAACCACGGACTATTCACTCCATACACAACATAATCTCGTATTCTCAATTCAACCTCATCCCGATAATTGTGCTCTTGCAGAAACAAAACATCAGGCTTAAAATGACATAAACACTGCTCAAAATCATCTTTCCTATTAGTCACCCATAAACCATTAACATTTATAGATGAACACTGGAATGTTGCTGGCTTTCGTCACACACATTCACTCGCAATACATTTAGACATTGAGCGACATCACCATCTGTGCCACAAACATCGCCAAGCGGGAGGCTCGCCACTCTGGCATTGTCTTCAAAGCCATTAGCCACAATCGCGCCCCACGACTTTTTCCCAGGTCGTTGTCCTGGTGTCAGTTCATCATCACTACTTGAATTCCCTGCCGCCCGCTTACGTGAGCTCCCGTCGACAATGGTGCGGACGGGCGCGGTCATGCGTGCATGGATGTCCACGCTAGTAATTATCACAGTGGGTCAATCGGGAGTAGCAATCGTTGACGGTGGGCTACCAATGCTATTATCGGATGCCACTGGAATGGATGGTGGTGCTGGACACTCCTCCACCGCACCATACAATTCCAGAAATGATACAGGGAGGTCTAACTCTACCTCACGAGACGGAACAACATCAGTTGATGCTGCTGCAACACCGTCATCAGTAACGTTCGTCTCCATACAGGGCAATGTTACACACGGTGAATCAGGTGTAGTGACAGGTACATCGATGGAAGGCTGTTGAGGCGTTGGTGTCGGACGGACGCCCTCGCCTACCATGGACTCGGGGGCTTGTGTAGGAGCGTCTGACGACACACACTGCTCAACCTGTTGACGGGAACGCCGACGATCACATTGATACGCCATGTGTCTATACGCGTCACATAACCGACACATCTTCCTTTGCCCCGGGTAATACACATATACCTGAGTACGGTAGACATCGAGGAGAACAAAAGACGGGATGGCCATTTTGATGGACATTTTTACTGAAAACGACCCATCAGGTTTACCTTCAAATGGGCCATGGCTCCATACACCTGCATAAGATTAGATTTTGCCACCGAAGTGGCTAGTTTATTGTGCACCCCATATCCATCCTGTGGACGGTAGCGCGAGAGCATATGGATACACAAAAGGCCTAGGAACTAGGCCCCAAAGGGTTAACAGGAATACATATGGATTTATATCTACATATCTATAGTTCACTTATCTGTTACAAGCAAATTTAGGAAATTTGCTTAGTATATCTGGTATCTTATTTTCATTAATAAGATATCTTGACATGTCACATAGGTTATTATACTGTCTTCTCTGTATTCCTCAATAAGGGAAAATTAAGCACATATGTTCAAGAGAATGACCAAAACCTGAACATAATTTACATTTAGTTTGACACACTGTGGTCTCCCAAACTGCCAGAAGTATTTTAACCCAACCCAAGCCTGGAATACAACACGTCAGTCTTTTTCACATTGCAAGTTGCTCCATAAACATCTTATCTACGTTCAGTTATCATAGTGGGTTATAGATCTACCAGCTTCTAACGCATTCCTATAAAAATCATTTTCATTATTTACTTCTCTCCTAATATTTTTCCTAATGCTAGACACAGTTTACCAAAGTTATATTCTACATTCTCCTTCCGATACTCTTTTTGGGGCTAACAAAACCAACCTTTATCATGAAGGGTAATCCAATGTGTGAGGGGATCCATAGCAATTGTACTTAATTCCTTTTCCCTAATTTTTGAGATTTTAAAACCTGGCTTCCCCAATACAGTTTTTGGATCTATATGAGCCAAGAGCCTTCAATGATGACATAGAATCAGAAATGATGAAGAGTCAAGCCAGGTCATAGGTTAGCTTTAGCCCCTTTAGGATTGCAAACAATTCATTTGAGTGAGACGCCCCCAGTTTTAATTCTTATGCCTAACTCAACAAATTTATTACGTTCTTAACTAGGGGGTGGCAACAAGAGCAATGCACCCCTGCCAGAAGACTCCGTTTAGATCCATCAGTATAAACTTGTGAAAACTTTTACTACCACTAGGTGAAAATTTCTTTTTGAGCATTGCTCAAAAACAAGAGTTTAAAAAGGGATTACTAAAATAGCTTCTTGGGAGGAACTTGTAGGTATGTGATATTAAAAAAACCCACACTTTCCATGGGGGGGTGAAATGCTCTTGTTCCTACAGTGAACAGTTCATGCGGGTTAAAAACTTAAGCAATTGCACGTTTTCACAATCCTTTTAATCTGGTGAAATTTACCTCTAGACACTTGTAAGATTCACTTGACAGTGTCTGGTTCGTTTCTCAACATCTAATACCGATACAGTGTTAATTTCAACAATCCTACACTGATACTAAAAATCCAAGCTCCTTCCCATTTTTAAGAACTTTTGTAGACGGGGACACCCAAGAATAACCGAAGTTTCTTTTGCATTAACTCCAAGGGTCGGAGAGAACTTTTCTAGCTAATACAACAGGGAGCAGCATAATAAATTAAGGACCAAACAAGGCTATGTAAAACTTTTTCCAGATTCTCACATTTGCCCATAGTTGGGATTGTAGCCAGAAACAGCTTTGAAGCTTTTTAGCCTAGCTTACTTTCTTTTTATTTGGGGTATAGTGGATTTGTTAAAGGTACATCTAACCAAGATATCGTAAGTTTTAACTACAATTTTTCACCTGCAAAAGATGGGGGGGATTCTTTTTGCTTGTTAATATTTTAGTTTTAGAGGAAGATTTTATGAGGCCTATCGTTTAAAAATTGCTGAACTTCTTAAATGGTATTCATCTTTTATGCCCTTTTGTATGGATCATGATATCATCAGCATACTTATACTATATGTTTGGTGAGGAGGAAAAGAGCATTTAGGAGAGCTTTAATCAAAATATTAAATGCTGGGACAAAACCCTCCCTGCGGTGTCCTAAAGACTTTCCCTTTAGTCACTCTGAACCCTTTGGGTAAAGGACAGAGGATACCTATTTGACAGGTATCCATTATCCACAGAGAAAGCTACCCCCAAATATTTTTTTTGGCTATTCATGTAGTATAACGGGTTTTGTTCGCAAAATCAAAAGCAGATTTTAGATCAAAAAAAGTGGTAAAACTAGTAGAGGGGTTGCAGTGAGAAAGGGGGAAATACAGTTCTGCACACTTTTACCTTTCAGAACCCATAGAGGGAGGGGGGAAATTATGTCTGATTCTTAGTACAGTCTTTAACATCATTCTTTTAAAAATTTTACAAAGACAACTAGTTAAGGAGATCGGGCCAAATGTATCAGGCTTTGGGGCTTAGGGATAGGCAAATGAACTATTGGTCCAGGAAGTAGAAGAACGCCCCCAATTAACTGAGATTATACAGTGCCCAAAAAAGGGTTTTCAGGCACGTGCCTTAGGTTCAGAATACATAGGTTAACCATCCTCTCCAGGAGCAGTTGACGACCCCTTTGGGTTTAAAGCATTACAATTCATCCGGTAAAAAGGGGAACACTCTCATCAATATTTTGGGTCATAAAATTAATCATTTTTAACATTTTTTTCAGAATATCCTAAATTTTTTTTAATATGAATGGAAGGCTTTCATGCCGGATGTTTTGGCCGTCATTTATAGGGCATTTTCTTTTTCAAGAAAAGGGGTAGCAACATTGCCATCTTTTTCCTGGTTTTTTTTATTTATACCTTTCCAAGCCAAACCAGGGGGGGACCTATTTAATCCACTAACAAACTGTTCCCCTTCCTGTTGCCTAAGTTCTTTCCCTTTTTATCCTTGCATTTGTTAGGAGCTTGGAACTTCTGAGCAGGTTGGGGTTCTACATTCACGGGATGCTTTTCCAAACCTCCTAGTGCATTTTTAGATTGCGCAGCTGTGGATCATTATAGTATTTTCATTTTTTTTTATTTTTATTTATAGTGGGGTCTTTGTTTTCCCATTCCTGCCCATTGAACTGTGAGAACACCCCAAAGTGGGAATTAAACATCATTAAATTTTTTTGTGCCCAAAGGGGTCGTAATTCTTTTACCATTGTCCAAGTGGTTAATAAAGTTGTCCTGTGTTCTGGTTTGAAAATAAGTTCCCCCTTCTGTATTTAGCTCCTTGTTGCTGGAGATGTGATCAAGATTGACAGTTTTTAGTCTTGGGAAGTGTCAGATAGAAGACACACCAGACAGATCATGCATCGTATATATGTATTTAAATCCAAAACACAGACTATAAAGCCACCATATAGTAGTAGGCTCATAATGCCCAAAATTGAACATTATCATGCCATTTTTCAATCTCACATTTTTGTTCCATTGGTTTTGTTAAGAAACCCCCAATATTCTTATGTCTGGCATTAAAAACCCAAGAATGATGGGAGGTTCACTATTGACATCTGGAAACATCAGTCGAAGCGGTTCACGGGGGTAAGATTAAAAATGTTTTGAAAAATCGCCTCATTTACTTTTACACCAGATATGGTTAATGACCTGCAAAGGGAAAGGGGTGAATGGGCAAGCTCTTTCTGACATACATCACACAAAATGGTTTACCTTGGGTTTTACGCTGCATATCCAGGCAAGTTTGGTGGGGGTCTCCACTTTTAATCTACATTTCCCGCAAACAGATGACATCAAAAATTCTGGTTGCCTAAAGAGAATCAGGGGAACCGCTTCCTGATGGAAGCAATGTTCCATGAAAAAATTTGTAATGTATCCATTGAGTGAGTTATTTCAATCCTACTCATAAGATGGGAAAACTATTATGCTTTGACTACAGTGTGCAGATACTTAAGAGCAAAAAGCATAGTTTGTACGTCTTATCTTCAGGACCTTTTTTTTTTAACATTTTTTGGGATTTTTGGGAGCCAGTGATAAGGCAAATCTTGAAGGCAAGGGGTATGGGCTTCTTTCTCACAAAATTTCTGGAAGCGAACGGAGATTCCCGCCTTTGGACCATCACCATTTCAAGAGCTCATCCGTTACAAAATTTTTAAAAATTTCAGATCTGTTTTAAGATGCCATTTTTTTCTGGAAAATTTTTTAAAAATGAGGGAAGGGCAACGAATCCAATGCCTCCCGGATGAAGGACTTCTGGTTAGTGCTTTTTTTAACACCTTCACCTTAACAGGTACCATGGTTTCATAGTTTCCGTTTCCCTCATTCTTTTAGGAGGCCTGGCATCTACCCTCCCAATTTCCCCGGGGGGTTACCTGTGTTTTCCGCTGAAGTGTAAATTGTGGTATTGGGGGGAAAAACAAACTCATCCCCCTATTCAGGTGTACCAAGGGATCGTAGGGGAGACCAAATTCCCTATGTGCAGCAGGGGTGGCTAGCGCAAAGTCTGGGAATCATTCCAATTGGTGAAAAACCCTTTCGGATTGCATCTCATCAGCTCGGGGAAAGGGGCGTTTCGAATCTTGACCCATGTGTAAGTGCGGGCACATCCCGAAGACACACTGCCACAGTTGGGTTCACATGACAACGAATCTTGAAACGTGAGCAAAATCCTCTACACTGTAGAAGTCGAAACTTGACAAAACCCCCGGGAAAAACCATTTTCTGAAAACAAAATTCATCATTGGAGATCTTATATGTGTCTTGCAGGATTTGGAGTAGGAGGACGTCAACATTATGATCCAACAAAGATCCCTGCAAAAGCTCCACACATACAGTGTTAACTCGTCGGAGGCTTCCCTCCATCTTGTGGGTAATGTTGATTTTTGCCACCAGAGGGCGAGGCATAGAGCACACAACCACTCAACTCGGTACCTGTGAGGCAACTGAGGAGCATCTGCGCAAAGGTCCACTCGGCCCTAAAGCGAAGAGGACAATGAGGAAAGCATATTACGCTGTTTCTATGACACCATTGTTTGATTTAAAGTGTTTTTCCTTGGCTATGATGGGGCAGTGATAGAAACGTATGTTTACATAAATATGTAGGTGAGTGAATGTGTATATGTATATGTGTGCATATGTACGGAAATATACATAGATGCATTTATAAAAGAATACACGTGTGTGTGAGTGCATATTTGAATAGGAGAATATGGTGTGTGACAGAGTGTAGCATTTTAGTCATAAGATGATTACCAAATATATTTTAAGGTGAGGAATATCATTTGTTTATTAGTATCCATTGTGAAATTTGAACTACATATAAGCTGATCTATAGGTTTGTTTTTGGTTTTAGCGCTGCATAGCCCTTGTGGCTTAGCACTTCTTTTTGATTATCATAATAATATTTTGAATTTAGAGTATAAGTATTACAAATGTCTGTAACATGACTGTTGGCATGTGAGGGAAAAGTTTAACAGATAGGAGTAGCGAGCGAGTATATGGTAACGATAGTTTGATTGCTGGCTGCTTGTTAAGGTTGGGTAAGTCTAGCTCCCGCTATGCCCCCCTTCCCCCCCACCCCCCCCACCCCGAAAGGCGATGTGGTGGGGCTACGACCAAACAGTAAATCACTCAACTCACAGCTCCAGCACAACTGTAAGTACAAGCCTGCTGCTATTCTAGTGGACTTATTGGTTGAAAGCTTCACTTTTGACCAATAATAAACTTAATCCTTTCAGCCTTGATCTCTGTTAAATGTTTTAATAATCACCACGTCTTTTAGGTGTTGTACTTATCATGGAGAGTGATTTCTTAAGCAGTGGGTAACCTGTCTCTCTTTCCAGCTTGGAATGACAGATTGGGTCACCTGCCAACCAACGAGAAGCATTGAAGGAGACGGGCTCAAACAGCCCAAGAGACGTCATTCATTATCTACCTACGTGATTAATTTTACAGGACACTACCCCTCATCTTTGCAATGGTAAAGAACCTGAGTTCCTGTCATCTGGACTGACTATTCAAGGCTATATAACTCTGTGAAGAACTCGTCGTTGGGTTGTCACCAACACCTGTGACCTCCCCCCCCCACATCATCAGTAACGGCTACACTTTCTACAAGACGGTGTCAACATCAACCAGACACCCCAGTTTACTTGTATACATAGCGTTGAATTCTAATGTCATTTTTTCATTTCATTTTTCATTTTTCTTTCAAATAGGATACCCCTTCATGTTTCACTGTTTTATATTTGCATTAATAAATAATAAAGTGTTTATCTTTGTGAATTATTATTTCTTTTCCTATTCATTAATTTTCCTGAGGAAGAGTCAGCCTTGGTAATACTGACTGAAGTTGTTACAGGGCTGAGTAAGCCTTCACAAGTGGCGACCTTGCCAGGATCAACTCGACTGAATCAAGATTCAACTCCATCTTGAATCTACCATTGGAACTTCAACACTGCATTACTACAGACGGTTACCACCCAGCCATGAGTAATCATTCTCTATGGTAGGACTACAGTACAGGTATTTAAAAGATTTGGTGATTGTTATAGTCTCAATTTATTGTAAGTCAAGTCAAGGCAGGATATACTAGTTAATTCTGCCACCTAATGTAAGCTTGAAACGATTTGGAGGAATAGACTCTAGGGACCCGAGGTTTTCCAGTGACAATTTGTTTCATTGAGCTCTTTATTATATCAAGGGAACTGTCGTAGGACACTCTTGATTTATTGTTGAGAAGATTGGATGGTCAAGGGACCCCATTCTACTTATTGTTTGCTCGAAGCCAGCATAGAACCCTTCGTTTTCATTAATACATATGTTTAATTGAAGCAGGGATCGAGCCCTCTGTTTATTTACAGTTTGAGCGGAGCAGGAATTGAACTCTCTGTTTTCTTTGATAAATCCGTTTCATTTTCCCCTGGTAGTTTAAATTATTCTTGCAAAGTGTGGAGGAATACCAGTTTTGGATGAACGCTGGAAGTAAGTTAGGAATAACAGGGAAAAATTTAGAATCTTTCATTAGTGCTAAGATCCAGGAAAGAATTGAAAGAGAGATAATTGAGAGGAAAGAGAGACAGGTTACCCACTGCTTAAGAAATCACTCTCCATGATAAGTACAATACCTAAAAGACGAGGTAAACTCTAACAGAGATCAAGGCTGAAAGGACTAAGTTTATTATTGGTCAAAAGTGAAGCTTTCAACCAATAAGTCCACTAGAATAGGAGCAGGCTTGTATTTACAGTTGTGCTGGGAGCTGTGAGTCCAGTGATTACTGTTTGGTCGGAGCCCCACACATCACCTTTTTGGGTGGTGGGGAAAAGGGGAAGATAGCAGGAGCTAGACATACTTGGTTAGCTTCTTTCAAGGTGGTGTCCCGCCATAGTAAATGTAGCATAGTTTTAACAGTAGAATTGTTATATATCTCCCTAATTGGGGGCGGTGATTTTCTTAGTAGACATAGAAGGGTTCTGGTGTTACCCAGTCATCTTCATCTGCAGGGAGGTTGCTCAAGATCATTGGTCGATGGTAATCGTCTTTATACCTGGAGTCTACCTGGAGGGCATTCCGGGGATCAACGTCCCCGCGGCCCGGTCCACGACCAGGCCTCCCGGTGGATCAGGGCCTGATCAACGAGGCTGTTACTGCTGGCCGCACGTAATCCAATGTACGAACCACAGCTCGGCTGATCCGGCACCGTCTTTAGGTATCTGTCCAGCTCCCTCTTGAAGACAACCAGGGGTCTTCCCGTAATGCCCCTTGTTGCTGGTGGGAGGCTGTTGAACAGTCTTGGGCCCCCTGACACTTATTGGTTTTTCTTAGTGTACCAGTGATGCCCTACTTTTCACTGAGGGTATGTGCATCGCCTGCCAAGTCTTTTGCTTTTGTATGGATTGATTTGCGGGTTTTGCATATTAGGGACCATCCCTCCAGAATCTTCCGGTTTGTAGATTACGATATATCTCCCCTCGCCTGCGCTCTATGAGTACAAGTCAAGTGCTTCCAGGCGCTCCCAGTAGTTAAGGTGTTTGATGGAACTTATACGTGCAGTAAAGGTTCCTGTACATTCTCTAGCTCTGCAATTTCACCTGCCTTGAATGGGGATGTTAATGTACAGCAGTATTCCAGCCTAGAAAAAATAAGTGATTTGAAAAGGATCATCATTGGTTTTAGCATCTCTTGTCTTAATTTCTCATTATCCATCCTAATCAGTTTCCTAGCAATGTGATAGTGGCATTGTTGTGATCCTTTAAGGTGAGATCCTCTGACATTACCACTCCCAGGACTCTCACATTACTTTCCTCTCTATTGTGTGATTGGAGTTTGTAGTATACCAGTTCTAGTTATTAATTTCCTCCAGTTTTCCATAACAGAGTAGTTGGAATTTGTTTTCCCATTGAACATCATATTTTTTCTCTGTTGCCCTTTGGGAAAAACTTGGTTTATATCTTTTTGGAGATTTGCCGTGTCCTCAATGGATGACACTCTCATGCTGATCCTAGTATCGTCTGCAAAAGATGAATACAGCGCTGTGGTTTACATATCTGTCTATGTCTGATATGAGAATAAGGAACAGAATAGGGCGAGTACTGTGCCTTTGGGACAGAGTTCTTCACTATGGCAGCATCTGTTTTAAAACTCTGTTTACCACTACCTCTGTTTTGGGATTGGTTAGAAAGTTGAAGATCCATCTGCCTACTTTGCCGGTTTCCCTTTAGCACGCATTTTGTGTGCAATTACACCATGGTCGCACTTGTCAAAGGCTTTTGCAAAGTCTGTGTATACTACACCCCGCATTCTGTTTTGTTTTTCCAGTGCATCTAGGACCATATCATAGTGGTAAAAGCAGTTGCGAAAGGCAGGACCCGACCTGCTCTGAAACCATGTCTAGGTGGTTTGCTATCCTGCTTCTTAGAACTTTTTCAAAGATTTTTATGATGTGGGACGTTAAAGCTATTGGTCTATAGTTCTTAGCTACTGCTTTGCTGCCACCTTTATGGAGTGGAGCAATATATGTTGTTTTTAGTGACTGTGGAATCTCGCCTGTGTCTAAGCTCCTTCTCCATAGCATACTTAGGGCCCGTGAGAGGGGTTTCTTGCATTTTTTTAATGAACACCGAGTTCCAGGAGTCCTGGGCCTGGGGCTGAGTGCATGGGCATGTCGTCGATGGCTTTCTAAAAGTCTAGTGGAGTTAGATTTTATGTCATAAATCTGGACTACATTGGCAGGGTTTGAGGCTCATTCATGAAAAAATTGTTTGGATCATCTATTTTTAAACTGGTTAGTGGCCTCTGAAAACTGAGTCATACTGCAATTTCAGTATCTTGCTCATTTCTTTGTTGCGTCAGTGTAGGATCCATCTTGTCTGAGCAGGGGCCCTATACTAGAAGTGGTTTTTGACTTGTTTTTGGCGTATGAAAAGAAATATTTCGAATTCTTTCAATTTCATTAATCACTTTTAGCTCCTCTTGTCTCTCCTGGTTCCTGTTTTGAGTCCTTTAACTTCAGCTCAATATTTTCCACTTCCCTGGTTAGCACTCCCTTTCCGTGTATCAGATAATCTGGCATTCTTGAGGAGCTCAATGATTCTTCGTCTTCTCCTGTAGAGGAAGCGTCTCTCTCTCTCCAGTTTACTTCTTCTTTTCTTTTGCCTTATAGGAATATACCTTGAACATACTTCAGCTACCAGGAGGGTGATCTTTTCGAGGCATTGGTTAGGGTCCATGTAATTTAAGATACCCTCCCAGTATGTTTCATTTAGGGCAATTTTTACCTGATCCCAGATGATGTTCTTGTTGTTGAAGTTAAATTTTGGAAAAGGTACCCTCATAAATGAATGCTTTTGTGCCGATCAGGACTCCTGTGTATGCAAGTCTGGACTTCGATTAGATTGTGATCAGAATTTGTTTTTTTTTTGATATTGTTATATTCCTTACCGGGTCCTCATTATTTGTGAAAATAAGGTCCATTTGTGTTCTCCAGTCTTGTTGGCTCCACAAATTTGCTGACTTAGGGTGTGTTTTGTTGGCAGAAATTCAGCAGCTCCTACGTGTGCGACCTTTCATCTGACTACCCCAGGGATTATTTCTGCTACGACATTATTTGCTATATTCTTCCATGTTGTGTGCCCTTAGATTGAAGTCACCAAGCAGCAAGATGTTTGGGGATGGGGCTGGAAAGTTGTCTAGACAGGAGTCGATTTTTGACAGTTGTTCTTTGAACTGTTGGGAAGTTGCATCCGGTGGCTTATATACAAGCACAATGACTAAGTTTTGGTTCTCGATTTTTATTGTCAGAACTTTAACTACATCATTTGGGTATTCAGTATCTCTGTGCAAATGAGCGACTCTTTGACGTACAGGCCAACCCCCCACCCTTGTTGCCTGTTCTTTCTGTCACATCTGAAAAGGTATCCAGCTATCCATATTTCACTGTCAAAGTAATCTTTTGCGTGGTTCTCTGTGAAGGCCGCACACAGTGAATTTGACTCCTCTAGAAGTCCACTAATGAAAGGTATTTTGTTGTTTGTGGATAGCTTAAGGCCTGTATATTAGCAAATAAAAATGAGGTTGTGTTGCATGTTTTTTTGGGGGGATTTTGTTTGTTGGCATCAGTACTGTGAGCCCGGAGGTCCCCACGGCTGTCCCTCCAGTCCAACAAGGCTCCAAGGTGGTGGACTATTTTGGTTATCTCTTCCCTTTTTCCCTTTTTTCGTTTCCTACCCCAAAAAAGTCACTTGGGGGTTGTTATAGCTACCATAGTTACTGTGATGTGTTGTATGGGGTGTGTGCCTCCTGGTCCCTTTTAGATGATATGCAGTGCAATTGGTATTGTAACATGTTTTTCAAGGACTGAAGACTGACACATCTCCGGGTGGAATATTTGCAAGAGGTAGAACGACACACTCCCCTAGACAGGAGGTCACGGCATTTTTTGGGATGTTCAAAGTTGCATGCCCCATTCGTTTTCCCCCTGATATTCCGTGTTTAAGATGCCCCAAATATAATATTTGCACCATTTTGTTTTTGGCTGGGTACAATTCGTGCTGGATGTATTCTTAATCTGTGCTGGCCATAGGGCTGAACTTCAGTCCTCCATAGCCAACCCCAGAGACACCACCATCTGCTGTCATGGCACCAACATTTTTCCTGTGAGGGGATTCCCCGACTACATCTGTACTTGAGGCTATGACTGTGATGGTTGCATTAGAGTCTACCCCAGGGAGAGCTCCTCTACTACTTCTGTACTAGGGGCATGGCGTTGGTGGCTGTGAAGGAGTCTTTAACTGAATCCGGTTTTTCCCACAATGGCTGGGGGCTGGGTCTGGGTCAGCCCTAAGGCTGGAGACTGAACTAGCTGTTTTTTTTTTGTTTCCCGTTTTTTTTCTAGTGTGCATCTGCTTATTTTTGGGTCATTTTTGTAGACGGGGAAATTTCTCTGTGTTAGACTTTACTCCTCTCTATCTTTCCCATGCTCAAATATATTCCAGGTAGACTATTCAATAGTTCCCCCCTTTTTTCGTTTTTTATTTTTTTATTAACCTCCTGAAAGCTTTCTGATATCTTTTAAGTTTAATATGTTTATTATGCACCCCATACCGATCCTGTGGGCGGTAGTCAAAAGATTACAGAGGTACATAATTGGTCCAGGGACTGGACTCCCAAATTTTTTGAGAGCTGAGCAAGTTACAGAGGTAATGAACTCACATGACGAGGCTCAGTAAGGAAGTTCACAGCTGACCTAGAGACTGTGACTGGCCTACAGAATTCCCAAGGCCAATGGTAATTGATGACGGGACAGACATTTTTCTTAACAAATTACTTAGACTATACAACAAACATTGTCCTATAAAAACAAAACAGATCCAAACAAACGGCTTGGTTGCCCATGGCTAACCAGCACCATTCTGAAATCCATTGACAAGAAACACCAATATGAAAAGAAATATAGACAAGGCTTAATACACAAAGATATTTTAAACACTTTTTCATCACTCTCACCAAAGTAAAAAAAGAAAGCCAAACAACTATACACTCCAGTAGATTCACAGAGACTAGGGGAGATATAAAAAAGACCTGGAAAACACTCAGTTTCTAGGGACCCACAAACTGAGAAAAACCAAAAAATTGTCCTAACTAAACCTAATGAAACACCACAACATCCCACTGACACAGCTAACAAGATAAACGACTTCTTCTCAACCATGGGATCTAATCTCGCCATAAAATCCCACATACCAATGCCCATGCCGGGGACTACCTAGAGGGGAATTTCCCTAATTCCTTCTATCTTGCACCAACTGAGCCCACGGAAGTCACCGAGATTATAAAGTCACTTAAAAATAACTCGGGAATCTGTCTCATGTCCCACCATTACTGTACAAGCGAGCGGCCAATGTCCTTTTGCATGCTATTTCATTACTCTTTAACAAGTCACTAGAGACTAGCACCCTCCCGAAACTACTCAAGATGGCAAGGGTTAAAACCAATACATAAAGGTGGTGACCCTACAGACTTAAACAACTATGGGCCAATATCTAACTTACCATTGCTATCCAAAATCTTTGAGAAACTCGTGCACAGGAGACGGTATTCATTTATAACAGCAAAAAACATACTCAACCCCTGCCAATTTGGATTCAGGAAAAATAAAAGCACTAATGATGCAATCATAAAAATGCTAGATCTGTTTTAAACCACAGCATTGGAAAAAAAGGGAATATCCACTAGGAATTTTTATTGACCTAAGAAAAGCTTTGACACAGTAACCACGACATCCTACTCCACAAACTTATCATTACGGTATAAGAGGCCATCCCGCTTGCTTATTTCAAATCTTACATTACTAATAGTATCAGTATGTCACCATTAAAGACACAGCATCAGCAACATGGCCACTTAAATACTGGAGTTCCGCAGGGAAGTGTCCTTGGCCCCCCTGCTTTTTCCTCATATACATCAATGCCCTTTCCCAAAACGTACCCCAACACCTGACGACACGACTTATGTCATCTCTCACCCTAATCTTGCCACCCTCAAACCCACTGTGAATGAGGAGCTGATCAAAATATCGACTTGGATGACAGCCAATAAACTTGCACTTAACACTGACAAAACCTACTATATTATGTTTGAGCAAGCGGGAGATGCACAAATTAACTTTAAAGATTGACAACACTCTAATTACCAAAAATAATGGGGGCAAATTCCTAGGCTTATCCCTTTGACAACAACCTGAATTTCAGCACCCATATCCAGCATAAACCAAAAAATATCCAAAAGGGTTTGGGGATCCTCTCCAAGATACGATACTAATGTGCTGCAAAATGCCCTTCTCCCCCTATACCACTCACTTATTTATCCATACCCCCACATATGCTATTTGTGCTTGGGGATCAACTGCAGCAACACACCTAAACCCAAAATAATAATGCAACAAAAAGCTGCAGTAAGAATAATCACAAAATCCCACCCCTGGCAACACACCCCCCCCACTCTTCATAGACCTAAACTTACTCCCTGTTCAGAAATATCCACACTTACTACTGTGCAATCTACATCTACAGGGCCTTAAACTCTAATATCAACCTTGACCTAAAACGCTTTCTTGATAGTTGTGACAGAAACCCACAGGCATAAACCAGACACAAACATCTCTACGACATTCCTCGTGTCCGACCCAAACCTTTACAAAAATTCAATGTATGTCAAAGGCCCTAATATCTGGAATACCCCACATGAAACCCCTAGAACTGCAGACACATCATCACCTTCAAAACTACCATTAGAAAACATCTTATCTCCCTGATACACCCTGTCTACTTAAAATACACGAATACCACCTGGTGGTTCACACTTACACTCACTTTACCTCATTTGACCATAAACAAAATATTAATCTCAATCTTAAAATAATGAATCCTGTGATACTCCAATACTGAAACTATGTACTGTGCCAAAACAAAAGCATTTACATTGCTAAACTCACAAACTAGTATTTTGTCACTTAGCCATAATACCAACTTTTCCTCATAATTTGTAATATTTTACAATAAAAAATAAAAAAGTCTGCCCGAAATGCCTAGCCATGCTAAAACATTCTAGTGGTACACTCTGTAATCACTATTACTACATTAAAAACCCCACAATAACCAAATTTCTGTAAACTCAGCATTGTAATCCTTAAGAGAATAAACTTTGAATTTGAATTTGAATTGAACAATTTACAAAGGTAATGAACTCACAATTTACAAAGGTAAATGAACCCAGGTAGGTCTGGTCACAATCATGACAAGTTACAAAGGTATTTTCAGATTACAGAGGTATGTAATGGGTCCAGGGACTGGGCCCCCAAAGTTTGATAGCTGAACTAGGTACAAAGGTAATGAGCTCATAAGTTACAAAGGTAAGAATTCTGTAAGAATGGTTACTTACATTAATACATGGCTGCAATCATGAACAATCTGTCCATAGTTCCACATCCCGTTTTCAGATTCAGAAACCCCTATCTAGATAGATGTCATTTTTGGTTGCAGGTTTATTCTTGCACAGATAACATGATAATTTTTAAGAGCAAAGGTTGCATGTGATTCTAGATTTTTTCCCAAGAGCATTTTCACATGTCCCACAGTTATACTGTAAATGCCATCCTGCCTGTATCCTATATTTGCAACTTGGTTTCCACAAGAACCTGATCTTCACTTTACTTTCAGCTCTTTCATGCAGGTGTGGGTGTTATAGGTCAATACAAGGGGATGTGGGATGTAAATTAGTATGGGGACTTATTACCCATTAAAAACTTTTATGTTGTATAACATCATATATCATACATCGTACAGCATCTGATTCCTGCATGATCACTGCTGTTTACTTGTCCTGGGCAGTTATATGTAGTGGGGTGGCTGGGTTTCGGTGATGAAAGGTAGTTCAGTGGTCAGGGGTATGGGTGCCAGCAGGGGGATGAGGACCATCTCCGCTTGTTGGGGTGTCAGAGGGGGAAGGGTGGCGAGAGGATTGGTGGTGGTTTATCCTTTTCCACTATCCAGTCACTGTATGTTCACTGTTTCCCTGCACATCAATCAACTATCTCTTTTTTTAAATTATTTCTACTATGGCTTAAAAACTCGTCCAGTTTTGTATCCCCACGTCCCCCACTTTGCTTGTTTTTTTTTATATTTTAATTAAAAACTTTTTCAGCTTAATTTTAAAAAAAAAGATATAAAATGGGTACAGTAGGATCCTCAATCCTACAGAACATACACTAACAAGTTTTAACAAAAACATTGTAATTGACATAAAAAAAAGTTTACCCATATACACTCACAATTTTTTCCATATAACATTTCTACTAAATATAAACAATATAAACTATACAAACCTTTTAGATTTATTAGTTAACATACTATGACTATGGACACACACAGGTCAGGTCAGTATCCAGTGCAGACGTGGGGGCACAAGGCTCCGAAACCTTAGTGTTTTTAAGGCGTGCAACAACTGCTAGCAGTAATCAGTGGTAGTGACAACGTCGTGAACAATCCTAACGAGTGATAACCAAAGTTATATAGTTAAAACAAGTCGAGAGGAAGCCTGGAATCAGTAATATTTCAGAGTGACAAACCGTTGTGGGTCTACCCAGGTGCTTTGCCACACAGATTCAAATATACAAAGATCAAAGCGAGTGTGGAAGTGGGAGTTCAAAATTACCAGCGTTTGGTTAACAAGTGTAATTAGGGCACCATACAGTGAGAGGGAAAAAGGTAAAAAAAAAGAGAAAGGAAAAATAAAATAAAACAACAAGGGAAAGGGGGCAGTCATAGGCCCCGCTGAGGCAGTGACATCACAACAAGTAGCCTGGAGTTTACCTGGAGAGAAACTCCGGGGGTCAACGCCCCCGCGGCCCGGTCCCGTGACCAGGCCTCCTGGTGAATCAGAGCCTGATCAACCAGGCTGTTGCTGCTGGCTCACGCAAACCAACGTACGAGCCACAGCCCGGGTGATCAGGAACTGACTTTAGGTGCTTGTCCAGTGCCAGCTTGAAGACTGCCAGGGGTCTGTTGGTAATCCCCCTTATGTGTGCTGGGAGGCAGTTGAACAGTCTCGGGCCCCTGACACTTATTGAAAAGGTCTCTTAACGTGCTAGTGACACCCCTGCTTTTCATTGGGGGATGGTGCATCGTCCCGCCAAGTCTTTTGCTATCGTATGAGTGATTTTCGTGTGCAAGTTCGGTACTAGTCCCTCTAGGATTTTCCAGGTGTATATAATTATGTATCTCTCCCTCCTGCGTTCCAGGAATACAGGTTTAGGGGAAACCCCAAACGCTCCAGTAATTGAGGTTTTTTATCTCCGTTATGCTCGCCGTGAAGGTTCTCTGTACATTTTCTAGGTCAGCAATTTCACCTGCCTTGAAAGGTGCTGTTAGTGTGCAGCAATATTCCAGCCTAGATAGAACAAGTGACCTGAAGAGTGTCATCATGGGCTTGGCCTCCCTAGTTTTGAAGGTTCTCATTATCCATCCTGTCATTTTTCTAGTTAGTTTAGTTTAATATGTTTATTATGCACCCCATACCCATCCTGTGGGCGGTAGTCAAAAGATTACAGAGGTAAAATAATGGTCCAGGGACTGGGACCCCAAAGTTTTGATAGCTGAGCAAGTTACAGAGGTAATGAATTCACAATTTACAAAGGTAATGAACTCACAATTTACAAAGGTAATGAACTCACAATTTACAAAGGTAATGAACTCCAGGTAGGTCTAGTCACAATCATGACAAGTTACAAAGGTATTTACAGATTACAGAGGTACGCAATGGTCCCGGACCGGGCTCCAAAGTTTTGATGGCTGAACTAGGTACAAGGTAATGAACTCACAAGTTACAAAGGTAATGAACTCACAAGTTATAAAGGTAATGAATACTGTAAGAATGGTTACTTAAAGTTATACATGGCTGCAATCATGAACAAATTTAGAGTAATGAGCAATTCACACTTCCACACCCGGTCACAACTGTATTTAGTTATTGGTGCAAATGTTGATTGCTGAGTCTCTCTGTCTCTCACACACACACACCACACACACACACATACAAATTTATACACACACACACATAAACAAAACACACACACACACACACACACACCACACACACACACACACACACACACACACACAAACTCATACACACACAAAACCAGGATGAGCCCATGGTTTACCCAAAGGTGCAGGGAGGCAAAAACCAAGTGTGCTAGGGAATGGAAGAAATATAGAAGGGAAAGGACCCAGGGGAATAAGGAAACAGTCTAGAGCCAGAAACGAATATGCACAGATAAGAAGGGAGGGCCCCAAAGACAATATGAAAATGACATAGCACGAAAGCCAAAAACTGACCCGAAACTGTTGTACAGCAACACAGAGGAAAACAACAGTCCCAAAGGGCCAGGTAATCAAGCTAAGGAAGGAAGGAGGAAGAAAAGCAGGAAATGACCGTGAAGTATGTGAAGAACTCAACAAGAGATTCAAAGAAGTGTTCACAGAGGAGACAGAAGGGACTCCAGAAAGACGGAGAGGTGGGCACACCACCAAGTGCTGGACACAGTGCACACAACCGAGGAAGAAGTGAAGAGGCTTTTGAGTGAGCTAGATACCTCAAAGGCAATGGGGCCAATAACATCCCCCATGGGTATTGAAGAGGGAGCAGAGGCGCTATGTGTACCCCTAACAACAATATTCAATACATCTATCGAAACAGGGAAAATTGCCTGAGGCATGGAAGACAGCAAATGTAGTCCCCCAAACTTTAAAAAAGGAGACAGACAAGAAGCATTTAAAATACAGACCAGTGTCACTGACATGTATAGTATGCAAAATCATGGAGAAGATTATCAGGAAAGAGTGGTGGAACACCTAGAAAGGAATGATCTCATCAACAGCAGCCAGCATGGTTTCAGGGACGGAAAACCTGTTCAGAAACCTACTGGAGTTCTATGACATGGTGACAGCAGTAAGACAAGAGAGAGAGGGGTGGGTGGATTGCATTTTCTTGGACTGCAAGAAGGCGTTTGACACAGTTCCACACAAGAGATTGGTGCAAAAACTGGAGGACCAAGCAGGGATAACAGGGAAGGCACTACAATGGATCAGGGAATACTTGTCAGGAAGACAGCAAACGAGTCATGGTACGTGGCGAGGTGTCAGAGTGGGCACCTGTGACCAGCGGGGTCCCGCAGAGGTCAGTCCCCAGGACCAGGCTGTTTTTTGGTATTGTGAACGACATGACGGAAGGAATAGACTCTGAGGGTCCCTGTTTGCAGATGACTGAAGTTGATGAGAAGAATACACCGATCGAAGACCAGGCAAACTACAAAGGGATCTGGACAAAGGGTGCAGACCTGGTCCAGCAATTGGCTCCTGGGGTTCAATCCCACCAAGTGCAAAGTCATGAAGATTGGGGAAGGGCAAAGAAGGCCGCAGACAGAGTACATCTAGGGGTCAGAGACTACAAACCTCACTCAAGGAAAAAGATCCTTTGGGGTGAGTATAACACCAGGCACATCTCCTGAAGCGCACATCAACCAAATAACTGCTGCAGCATATGGGCGCCTAGCAAACCCAGAACAGCATTCCGACATCTTAATAAGGAATCGTTCAGGACCCTGAAAACCAAATACGTTAGGCCCATATTGGAGTATGCGGGACCATTTTTGGAACCCAACACCTAGCCAAGCACGTAAAGAAACTAAAAGAAAGTGCAAAGGTTTGCCAACAAGACTAGTCCCAGAGCTAAGAGGTAAAGTCTACGAGGAGAGGTTAAGGGAAATCAACCCGACGACACTGGAGGACAGGAGAATAGGGGGACATGATAACGACATACAAAATAAATGAGAGGAATTGACAAGGTGGACAAAAGACAGGATGTTCCAGAGATTGGACACAGTAACAAGGGGACACAGTTGGAAGCTGAAGACACAGATGAATCACAGGGGTGTTAGGAAAATAATTCTTCAGCCACAGAGTAGTCAGTAAGTGGGAAAAGTTTGGAAGCGATGTAGTGAGGCAGGATCCATACATAGCTTTAAGCAGAGGTATGATAAAGCTCACGGCTCAGGGGGAGTGACCTGGGAGCGATCAGTGAAGAGGCGGGGCCAGGAGCTCGGACTCGACCCCCGCAACCTCAACTAGGTGAGTACAACTAGGTGAGTACACACGCACAAAACACTCATACACATACACACACTCATACACACCACACACTCATACACACACACACTCATACACACACCACACACACACACACACACACACACACACACACACACACACACTCATACACATACACATACACACAAACACACACACACACACACACACACACACACACACACACACACACACACACACATGCACTATGTGGTAATGCTTTATTTACCAGCTAGCAAAGTCAGGGGATTTCTCCAGAATGGTCTGTAATATACCACTGTGGATAAAATACTTAGCCATTTCTTGAAAACTTCTGAGTGGTGTTGTTTCTAAATTCATTTTAATTTTATCGCACTCCAGTAAAATAATGACGCAGGGTGTGACAATAATCCATCTGGCAAAGTTTACATTTCGTTTGGTCTACATCTGGTGGTGGTGATTTAACCTGCCAAAGATACTTGTAACCCAGCCGGAGCCGGGCGGTAGTGACATCCAAGAGTCTGCTTATTTTGTTGGATGCACCATAGAAAATGTGGCTCCTCCTGCATGATAGAATGATGAAAAGATGGACTCACTGGTGTCAATCTCCCTGAGCCTTAAGTCCATAAAATTCAGCTGAATTTCTTTTCGCATTATGTTTTTCAAACTACTACCTGACAAGCCAAGATTGTAATCTACTTCCTCTTTGAAAGCATACAGCTTAGCCAATTTATCATTCTATCATGCATCGAAGACCAATGTGAGATGGAAAACCACAGCATGTGCACTCTGACTCCACTGTCCAAAATCCTACCATACCTGTGTCTGGCTTCTGACACAAGCATGCCCCCAATTTATGCTTAATGATGAGAGCATTTATGGATGACAGAGAATCAGTTACAATGTCCAGCAATGCGATTGATACAATGTTATGGCCTTGAAGGTAGATCCCCGACATAATCATCCCAGGGCTTTTACGTTGG